>JANHAO010024031.1:0-11734 GCA_026873985.1 Saraca asoca
TTTGGCATTTTGAAGTTTGAACGATAATCAGAAGCTGGAAATTCTAAATTGTGGGCTTTAATTTGTCATTTTGTCTAGACCCTTTAGTATTATAGCTTGTTGGGTAATAAATTAACTCTAGAAGGTGAACTTGTATTCAAGTTCCTTCAACCCAAGAATCCTATTTTCTTTTATTATATAAAAGGAGATTATTTTCTCGCATATGTTTTCAAATAATTTTAAAATTAGAAAATTTTTTATGAAATTGAGTTTTCAATTAAGGAATGAATTAGAACTTTGAAATATATGATTAAATATACAATATTTTTTTTCATAGAATACAGAAGCCTGCTTCTTAAGATCAAGCTACAAACAATTTTCTCATAAATCTCCAAGATGGAACACTGATGTTCAATCTTTTAGCTTTCTATGAGAGTAAATGCACTATTCAAAATATGCACATACTGTGTGGATTCCATTTAATAAGTAAAAAAATAATAATTTAATATTAGAGCTTTTAATTTAATGGTTACCACGGTACCTTATAGACTTGGAAAGCTAAAGTCTTGGATTGGATTTGATTTTTGCCAAAATTTATTAAATATGTTTCCTTTCCCCTCCCATGTCAACTAACCTATTTATCAATAAATATCAAGTTGATAGGTAATCCTTCAATTTATCATAAGTACCAGAAAATGTCCAATATATGAATATGTTTGCACTTCACTTTAACAAAGACATTCATTAATACTTCTTCAATGTGACTTAACTTTTGGTGCACTGCAACATTTTTTATTTTTGACAATGGTCAAAAATATTGCCTAAAGTGTAAAAACTATTGCCTATAAAAATAGACAATGATTTTTTTGCTGTACTTTTATCGAGCGTTACCTATTCTTTTAAGTAATGATTTTTCTAGGATTTTTGGCAACAGCTGAAAAAATTGTTGTCTATTATTTAGTTATAGGCAATGATTTTCCTTATTTTATTTGGCAATGTTTTCTGACCATTGCTAATATAAGCAATGGTTAATAAGTATTTCCAATTATATTAAAGACAACATGTAAAAACTATTGACAATTGATCATAGGCAACAGTTTTCAAGATATAGATAACGCTTTTATATTGTTGCTAATCATAGACATTTATTTAATTTGTATTTGTCACATTTTTTTAAATCTAATTTGAAGCATGTATAAAAAGAAATAAAACATTCTTTTCATTAAAAAATAATTAAGACATTTAATTCATTAAGAAAAATAAAGTGTTGAATATAATTGAGTATATGTTATTTTAATCTCAAAATATAATTTTACCTAAATACATCCCCTCAAAAAATTAATAATATTCTAAAAATAATATTTTGCTTGGCGGATAACACCCAAAGCTTCTACATCAGCGGCTGTTAATGTAATATTTAAAGATCATCATATTTCTACACTTGAACTGCGAAGGAATGGATTGCAAGCCTTTTCCATCTTCAGCATAGTTGGAATCTAGAAATGTTCTTTCATTAATTTAATCATAGCAAAATACAACGAAACAAACAGAATAATGAGAGTCCAAGCAGACAAATAAACAAGGGATATGACTTCACTAAATGTCGCAACTTCACCTTATATTCTACATGCACTGTGTTCTTTTGAGATTTTATTCACTTGGACTTATATCCGATTCCAAAAAGCACAAGGGAAAATTAAATGTCAAGTTACAAGTACAACTAGCATTTCTTGCATATAAATCCCATACTCAGCTTTGAATCAAATCAAATTTACAAACATGAAAATTGATTAACTAGATAGGTTGCACCAAGTAGCTCTATAACTAAAACTTTCAGCTTCTCAGTGAATGAAAGAGACTATTTGAGATAAAGGCTAAAGAGAAATGTTGACACGCACAAACACACAAAGGACATTTTGAATAAATCATGAAAGAAGAATAGTTCCAAAAATTACTGTGGGCAAGCCCTTATTTTGAAGGTGGGCTAGATGTGCAACACAGAATTGAAGTTCCTTATTTTCAGGTTCTATCGATAATGCAAACTTTAAATTACTCTGTCAAATTCAAAGTGCTTAAGTCAAGGTGCAACACTTGTGGCTAACAAAATAAAGTAGTGAACATGAATGAAAGGTCAAATATCACTCGCCAAAGTATATTCATGACCACAGTATGTACTTGTATTATCTGGCAAGGACATGATCTTTTTTAAGGGAAGAAAGCATCCGTGGCATGGATGATGAAAATCAGTATTCCCTAAATTAGAGGATAAAAATGAAAATATGAAAGCTACAACTTGCATTTATAACCAAAATTAACATCAGTAACAACATATGTAGTCATGTAGCAATATACATTGAATATTTAGCTTATAAACCAGTATTATTCAACACAAAACATCCAATTCAACTTTTGTATATCCTTCTAAACACATATATTTAAAGTTAACAACATACCTATTCAGGGTTTCCTCAAAAAGCTAGCTACAATATAAGCTGAACAATGTGTCTCCAGTAAAAATTGGCCCAGATCTAGGAAAATAGAAGGTTAGGTGGCCTGCATATATAAATAAATAGTGAAATTGGAAAATAAAGTTAAAAGGGGGTGTCAAAGCACCTAGACCATACAAAAGTTTATAGCCAACACTACCCAATGTAACAACCTAAAGACATCATGTGGAGAAGTTCTACATCATAGTATTGATACCAAAGTTTTCTATTATATTTGAAAATAGGATTTTGTAATATAGAATGTATCCTTAAGTAGATCTAAATCAGTTGTTCATCTGACAAGACAATGCCCGAAGGATGAATAATACCATCCATTCTCCATTCCAAACCAAATTCTAAAATGCTTGTTAAAGGAAAAATTGCATTTGCAAGTAATAAAATAAAAAGCAAAAAGTAAGATGATTTTCATCAATTAATTTTGATATATATATATGTAACATAGATCAAAATTAAGGAGATTTATTAATGGAAATAGGCCATGAATGAGACCTCAAGTGTGAGCAGGTGTCTCCATTATATGCACCTCATGGCCTATAAACATCTACTTATCTCCATTTTTCAAATAAATATCAATACCAGGAATCCTTTCCTTGTCTATTCCTGAAACAATCACCTACAATGCAGAGGGTTAACTGTTAAAAATTTCATAACATAGTAAGCTATAAGCATAACAAAAGCACACTTATAGTGCTTGAGCATTCATAAAAGTGGTAATTGTGAATGACTAAGAGAACCAAAGTTGCAGCAGTTTAATATACCACATTCACAACTACTAAGTCAATGTGAATGTTAAAACATCTAGTTGCACAAACCTCTATTATTTTTATCAAATGATGTTATCTGCAAGTTAAGAATTTAAAATAATATTAGAATTAAATTCACCAAAAGATAAAATACCATAACTGAGCCTCGTACCTTACTTTCAACTTTGCATTCCCACCAGTGTGATCATGATAATGATGGGTGTTCAGTATGTATGTCAAATTTCTATTTTTCTTGCTCAAAGTATCTATGATAGGCATAGATTCGGAAGGATCAACAACACTAACTTTTATATGTAGATGAATTGGGCCCTCTGTTTTGCCACCATTGTCAAATTCTTCTTCCCCTTGCAATGGAAACAAAACCAAATCAGCAGTGATTGAATCGGCTAATGTGCCCTGCTTTTCCAATCCAATTGATTCATTCAGCAACACCCTTGTTAAGGTTTCATCAAATCCTTTAGATATTCTTCCTAGAGTTTCACTTTCTGGTTCATTATGTAGCCCTATTCAAAGAATTCAAGCACCAACAAGTTTGCCACTTCTAGATTCTATGTATAATATGTAGAACTAGACTATTTTCAGAGCCTTACTAGAAAATCAAGGATCAAACTTGAGGAATAGTTACAAACTAGAGAGGGAAATGATTAGTGTCTCATAAGAAATCGGGCTTACAGTTGAAATGAACCCTAAAAGCTCTTCAATGGTATCAAACTTTGAAATGGGTAGGAGAAACTTTCGGAACCAACAGTAGAACCCAGCTATTTTAGCTGCACCGGTGGACTTTGATAGTTTGTGGAATTATTAAGATTGATCAAATGAAGACAAGATTGGAATGGAAGTAACTTCTGAAGAGCGTAGGTTGCTATTATTGTCTTGGATTTGTATTTGTGTGAACTCTATTGTATAGATTTTCAGTATCTAAAAAAGGTATACGGAATGATAGTGAAACATATATCTTGTACTCTAGTTTACACAACATTCTTAGTGTTAATGTCATCCAGAAGCATGTAAATAGTTGATATCTAAATGCTGATCTATGAGAAATAAAAGTATCAAATCATGAGAAAAATCTTGTAAATTTTGCTTTACTAAATAAAGAAAACAAATGAACATTGGTTTGTCTATTTTTGATATCATTTATTGATCCATTTGAAATTGTCAACTCATTTATTTCCTATTTTTCATGAAGCATGCATTCCATTTTGAAGCTGCAAAGCATGAAATGACAACATTTATCATTCTTTCTTATTTTGTCCAGAAATAAAGACCTTTGTCTGAAGAAATGGTGACAATAACATTCTTTTTCACATTAACACCTAAGCATGGCAACAAATAGGGAAAAACATATAAAGTTAGGGCTTAGGCACATAATGTTTATATAAAGAAGAATCTTGTGACTTTAGAGTAAGTTTCCATTATACACATTAGGGCATTCTATCCAACAATTTGAAAGTAGTGTAATATCCATAACATTTGCACTTCACAGAATCATAACAAAATTAGGAAAGGAAAATAAAGCAGACATGCCTGGGCATCTTCGTCATTGAATCTATCTCATCTAGAACAATAATCTTATAAGGTGGGCATGGAAAGGCTATCATAATCTAGCCACATAAATTGGGCCACAAGAAGCTCTATCATAATAGGTACAATCTATAGCGACCAGAGTGAGGAACATTAAAATGATAGAAATCATTAGTGGAATGCAATTAGGTAATAAGCAATTGCTCCTGGAATTACTGATATCAATAGCAAGCATGGAATTAAAGAGATGGTATGGCCAATTATATATGTTGTAACTCCATAATGCCTATTTACTCTTTATCTCTCAAATACCTAATTGACCAAAAAGGAAAAGAAAGAAAAAAAAAAGAGGGGATAATTAACACCAGATTGATGAATGATCTATTACAATATATAAGAAAACTTCACATTTCTATGTCAAGAAGAGGAAGCCATTATGTGAATTTTTTATAGATCAAATTGATAAACTAAGCCGTATTAGGCGTAGACACTTCATATTGAACTCAACAGAGGAGCATACTCCATGAGTCTAATAAAGTAGCATGATGCATTCACCAATCGCTACCAGTAGACAACAGGTATTTGAAAGTGAACTATTTTACCTTCATGTCCTCCATAAAGGATGGAAAGCCACCGATGGTTATGAAAGTGAGGAACGTAGCCATAAACATGACCCATGAACCTCTAGCTTGGAATGATAAAAGAAGAGCCAATAAAATTGGCTTTGTTTTGCCTGCAAGCATGAGTTATGAAATAGAAATGTCATTCATCAACTAATACTTAATTAGCACATTGTAAACCATACTTTGCCTCACTCTCTCACCTAAACTAATTCCCTGCTTCCTCTAATTTTATAGAAGATGTTACTTAGACTTAAAGCCAATGCACCATAAATAAGCAGGCATAACTAGTAGTAGCCTACATCACGAAACATTTTCACAAAAGATCTTGTTGTAAGAATGAGGTGCTAAGGAAAGAAAGCAACATGACATTTCTTCTCCATAGTACTATAATCCTGCAATCATCCCAAGTCACAAGACCTTTGATTTTAGTACTTATATATGCATAAAAATTTAACTTTTATCTTATATGCACATAAATTTGCTTTATAACTTATCATTTAATTTTTCTCATGTCTTTATTTGGATCTTAGCTCTAAATGTGAAAGTGCATTTACCTTTTTCTTTATTTCAAGGACCTTTTTTTGCATTTGGTCTCTGATTCTTGATGAATTATATGATTTTACAAGGATATTAACTACTACTTCCATGGTTAGGCCTCCAGTTAATCCTTGCTCAGGGTGCTCTTGGTAATTATAGGATACTTTAAGCTTAAATTAATTGAAAGAAAAGATACCACTACTAGGACTAGTGCTGCAGATAGTCAAATTAAGAACAAAGAATATACACACCAACTCAAAATCCTTGTTAATGGTTTTAACAAAATGATCAAAAGGATTCTGCAGAGTTGGGTAGGGAAAACTATTTGATATAAAAAACTACAAACAGAAAGTATATGTCACTTATTTTCAACATCAACTCAATATATAAACAACATACAAAAAAATTATGCCTTATTCCAAAAAAGTGATAGAAACGTGCAGTGGGACCTGCAATAATGTGAGCCATACAGACAGTGGGATCCAGTCTTATGCTCATGTTTATCTATTTATTCATGAAGATAGTAGTTACACAAGTTGGAGTTACCAAATTCTAGCCTCAGTTGCAGTAGAAGCCAGGCCAAAGTACACTATTTTACAAGCTGACAGAAGATAGAGATTGTGAAAAAGTTGTAAAACTTCACTGCTAGGTTGATGGATTGATGCAATAATAGTCCTTTGAATGCCATCCTTTTTACCCAAGCTAGCTATTCTTCTTATGACATAATAAGAGGCCATACTATCAAGTCTACTGGTTGGTTCATCAAGGAAGAGAAGACCTGGCCGTGTTAGGATTTCAATGTAAATAAGATAATCTTCTGTGATGTGTACATCTTCACAACTCTAGCCAAAATAGCTAATTATCATATGTCTCCATGGAGACTAAACCCAAATCAAGAAAAATAATTAAATAAACTAACCTAGATCATGTTAGAAACAAATAAAGTAAAACTAAAACAAGATTAAAAGCAAGAAATAGAATGAATATTCTAAAAATTCATAGTAGAACAATAGGGCTAGAAAAAAAAAGATGAGATTAAAGAAACTAGCATTGATGTGAGATGAAAAATGCCTTCCTTCTTTGTCTCCGGGGCTACTACTTTAAGATTAAAGAGCTAGCATTAACAAACACTAATTTTGGGTATGGAACACTTTACCATAATTTTTTAATTTTTTATAACAACCTAAATAATAGATATTAAAAATGAGAGAGTATTTGGAAGGCCGCCTCATTAATAATCCAAAGCATGGGTACATTATCCTTGACTTCAATAAGATGAGATAGGGAATATATTTTGGCCAAGTGCCAGGGATTTGGATATGCATTTAATTTTGATCCAGGACAATATAATTATATTTTATACTATTATTTATTTATATATTATCATATTATTAAATACTTGTTAAATTTTTTTAGTTATTTTTAATTTTTAATAATGTATCATGTTCTTATTTATTGATAATGTAACACAATAAAATAAATTTAAATTCTTTGAATATAAATATGAAAATCTTAAATTTAAGAGCATGGTAAATATACAACTTTTTCCACAAATGAATAGAAAATGTGTCAGACATTTCTAAATATGAGATGGGAGTATAGGTGGAAGTCAGTCAAGTTAGGTTAGACTTTATTTTCAACAAGTCATGTTCATATTGCAAAATGATGGATTGAACCTAGTTCATTAGCTTATATAAGACCTTATTTTAGGCTTGGTCTAACCTTTTTAAAAAGTATGGTTTAGTCCGTTAACTTATTTAAAGGCCTACATTTACAGATATGTCTTTAAATAGGCCAAAAAGCCAAGGCTTAAAAGGTTGCAAATAGGCAAATGACCTACTTAAACTTATATATACAGAATATATACTTAATATCATAAAAATTATTCAAAAAAATCATGTAAAAACCTATTAACAAAACAAAGGAATAAATCTTAATACTCATAAGTTATAATGTGCTGATGTCAGATTTTGGTATTGAGCCAAACTCTGCCTAACAGGGGGTTCTTTTGGGATCTCTAACCATGAATTGGTTTAGAGATGACAAATCAATAGAAAACACTAGAAAGGAAGCAAGAGCAACGAGGAAACACCAGAGTTTAATGTGGTTTAGCCAAATTCAGGCATAACCAGACTCTACGTCCATGGTAGCGTATTATTTTTTAGAATGTATTTTTTATAGAGTTTTAGCATACATCAGCTCTCATCCCCTTTGCAGATGGCACCTTCCTCATATTTATAAAGAAGATGAGGTTACAATGGTAATTTCATATGTAGTAAGTCTATTACATCAACATTTATTGTACAAAATAGAATGGATAGACAAAATCTTGTTATTTGGCTATTGCAGATTATCTTCAGTAAGTGGGCCTGACATGTCTCCTGTGTAGAGTGTGAACGGGTCTTCTGTCTAGCAAACTCTTAAGTTGCTAGTTATACCTCATTGGTCGGATCGTTTAGCCTGGGGATGCGCCCGTCCTCGAGATGGAGAGGTCAAGCTCATTCTGTCATGCATGAGCTCGAGCTGAGGAGGTTACCTCATGTTGCAAACTAAAGGCAAAGTGTTCTAGACATTCTTTGAGCTGGTCCTTTGTCGCTCTCAAGCCACTCGCAAGTCCAATCAGGGTGAACCAAATTTCATATATAACATAAGCCCCCTAACTCTTAGCTCACTTTGGGGGCTGAGAGTTGAGACTCTTCGACATTTGGTCAATCAAAGTCTTCTTTTGAGACTGTCATTTTATCTATTCCAGACCATGCTCCTCATGGCACGTGTCTGATGGCTGTTGGTAAGTCAACCTTAGCCTTTTCTGAGGTAATAAATGATGGTAGTTAAGGGGATGGATCTAGATCCTTCAATGGAGTTGGACTTGGCTCTATATAAGAGAGAGGGAATCCCTACTGTCACTGCATTGAGCAAACCATGGAGTCTCCTGATAAACCACCATTATTTTTGGCATTCTGGCTTTCCAACGGGGTGTGTATGATCTATTGCATAGAGAACTCGAAAGATTCGACTTCTCTAATAACATAGAGGGATCTTATATGGATCTTAGACTACGTCTTCTCAGCGCTACTGTGAGGCAATTGTTTGACAAGCCAAGCTCCTGTTCCTAATTTGCTTCCTTCATGAATCAGATGAGGAACTGAAGGCCAGAGAAATAAGGAGCTATAGTGCTACCACTAGAGATGCATTGGAAGAAAAAATTTGAGGACCCTGGTGGTGCATAGGCTCTAATTAACTAGGGTGCAACCCTTCGTGCTAGTCCTTCTTCTTAGTTATAGGTTTTCCCCTTTGTATTTTGGTTGGCTTGTACTTAGAGCTTTCTGATGTAGTTCTGCCTCGTCGAGGTCTTTTATTGAATAGAGTTTCCTTTTGCAATTTCTGTTTGTTGCCCTTGTTTCATGTATAAGCATTGTTTGAACAATCCGTGCAATCTGCATAGTTAAAAGATAGTGTGAGAGTTACAAACACTTGGTCGCAAGTAAGTTGTGAGATAGAATGATTTTGTTGCCTTAGGCAAGTAATCAATTCGTCAATTCTTTTACGCTTCAGTGAGCACAAAGTTACGCTAGCATTGAGTGTTTAAGAGTGCCTCTACATCTCAGTGAGCACGCAGTTATGCTAGGAAAGCAAGTTTATTTTGAGCATCTCTATACCTCAGCGAGCACATAACCTAATTGGTTAAGTGAGTTTGTTTTGAGCGTCTCCACGCCTTAGTGAGCCCGTAGCTCAATTGGTTAAGTGAGTTTGTTTTGAGTGTTTTCACGTCTCAGTGAGCCCACAGCTCAACTGGTTAAGTGAGTTTGTTTGAGCATCTCCACGCCTCAGCGAACACGTAGCTCAACTAGTTAAGTGAGTTTATTTTTAGCATCTCCACACCTTAGTGAGCCCATAGCTCAACTAGTTAAGTGAGTTTGTTTTGAGTGTCTCCACGCCTCAGTGAGCCTATAGCTCAACTAGTTAAGTGAGTATGTTTTAAGCGTCTCCACGTCTCAGCGAGAACACAACTCAACTGGTTAAGCAAGTTTATTTTGAGCATCTCTATGCCTCAATGAGCTCGTAGCTTAACTGGTTAAGTGAGTTTGTTTTGAGTGTCTCCATGCCTCAGTGAGCATGCAGCTACATTGGTTAAGTGTTCATCAATTCTTCTCCAGAATTAGCTCCGGGGGGCCTCAATCGAAGCAAAGGCCGTGGTTAGCATGAAGTAACCCAATAGGCTTAGGGGAAGTGGACCATATGCAGCTGTGAATATTATGAATTCTTGGAAGCAGAAGGCAGAGTAGAGAGATAAAGATGATAACATCAGGCCAATTGGCACTCATCTTTCAGCAAAGCAAAGGAAGGGCATTTACATTCATTTCGAAGTTTAAGAATATATCATCAATGTATGACTTGGACCGAGCCCCCGGCTCTTGGCCGACATTACATTGAGAAGGCTGGGGTTGTTTCTTCATGGGTTGCACCACGTATTCCCTTAGACGACCCCTTCTGATCAAGTTTTCAATTACATCTCTAAGGGCCAGACAATTCGAGGTTTCGTGATAGGCCTTATTATGGTAGGCATAGAATTCTTCATGGTTTCTCTGTCTATAAGGGGTCTTAGATGGCGCGGGCACTCTGAATTCTTCCTTGCCCCTCTCTGTCATGAATATCCTATCTTGGGAATTTGATAGGATGCTATTCTATTCATGATAGTTCGAGTGCTGGGGTCGCTTACCCTTGGGCCTTCTGGACTTCTTCACAATCTGTTCGGCAGAGTAATCTGCTTGGTCTGTGTCATTCCTCTTTTTGCCATGGGAGGAGCTGGCCTTTTCATCTTTTTTGTCAGATCTTTCTGAGTGGAAGGTCTCTTCCCATTTGATCTGCTTGGCAACTCGCTGGTAGAACTCTATGAGGTCTTTCACTGGGGACTTGTACAAACTCTTGTATAGCTTTCCATCTTTACGGAGTCTTATGGAGATTGTTATGAGCATGATTTCTTCAGATGGATTCTCCATTGAATTGGCTTCGAGCCTGAATCTAGCAATATAGTCCTTTAGCGACTTGTGCTTACGTTGAAAGGCCATAGTGAGATGACAAGGGGCACAAGTTATCTCTTTAGCGCTCGATACTAGCTGATGAATTTTTATTAACAATCTTTCTAATTGCCAATTGAGCAAGTTAGGAGGCTTCTAAACAAAGCTCAAGGTACACCTCCTAATGTAGCTGGAAACACTTGGCATTTGATCAAGGGATCAATTGTTTGTAAGTCCATTTGGACGTTGAATGCGTCCGGATGATCATAAGGGTCAGAATCCATATCATACAATGGAATCATGGGGACTTTGAGCTTGAGAGGGAGAATTCGAGTTTCAATCTCCTCAGAGAGTGGTGACCTTTCCTCATAGTGAGCTTGATCACTTGGAGCTTGAATGCGCTCCTCCAGCTGACTTACTTTCTGAAGCAACTCTCTGACTAACAGGTCTTGCACCCCAGAGTATTGGTTGGACGATCATTAGATCCTTTGGTCTTCACTGTCACGAGGGTTGTGACCTAGGGTCTACTCTTTGTTGGTGTATACCCTAGAAGCCAATCATAGGATGAATGTTTTTGCATACATTGTATTACATTTTAATGACAATTCAATTATTATATATATTTTTGTTATATCTACGTAATATAAATAAGTATGATAATTGTCTCTAGAATAATTTGTTATTCTTAAAATATTCTTAGTCGAGTATTATTGTGAACTGGGATAGTAATAATGCAGCGAGACTAGTATGTATGATGACTGATGACCAAAAGTCATGGATAT
>JANHAO010024032.1:0-11729 GCA_026873985.1 Saraca asoca
CAGTAATCCTGGATTTGGCTGAACCACGTAAAATCCTGTGTTCCTTCTATTATTCTCCTCTTCTCCTGCAATCTCAGTCACTCATCTTCCTCATGCGAATCAACCCAGAACAGGTCAGGGATCCCAAAGAATCCCTTGTTGGCCGAAGTTTGGTTCTCCATGCACGGACCATATTTTGCCGTCAACATAATGTAAGGGAACTATTGAATGAAATTGATAAGCAAGTCGCTACTTCAAATAAAGTGCTTGCTAGTACCCTAATCATGAAGTTTACATCCTTAAGGCTTAATATAGTAAGGGGCGTGTATGAGCATATCATGTAGATGAGGGACATTGCGGCTTAACTCAAGGCACTTGAGATTGATATATCTGAGAATTTCCTAGTACACTATATTTTGAACACTTTACCACAGCAATATGGACCTTTTAAGATCTCTTATAATACACATAAGGACAAACGGTCAATTAATGAACTTATGATCATGTGTGTTCAAGAGGAAAATAGGAGTTGAAAAAGAGTACATTTCTGGTTACTCATGATAAAAACTAGAACCAAAGAAAGAATCAAAAAAAGAGTCAGGCCAATAAGAAATGGGAAGGTAAAATACCGCCCAAAGGCAACATCAAAAAAGAATCCAAGCATTTCTTCTGTTAAAAGAAGGGGCACATGAAGAAGGAATGCACCAAATTTAAGAAGTGGCTTGAAGATAAAGGTAAAAAAACCTCATTTGTCTATTATGAATCTAATATGGTTAATATTGATCATAATACATGGTAGATTAATTCTAGGTCTACAATTCATATTTCAAATACCTTACAAGGTATGCAAAACATAAGGAAGCAGCGGGAATTGAGCAAAGTATCTTATCAGGAAATAGGATCGGCTCACA
The DNA here is from genome assembly GCA_026873985.1 of Saraca asoca. Classification (NCBI taxonomy): domain Eukaryota; kingdom Viridiplantae; phylum Streptophyta; class Magnoliopsida; order Fabales; family Fabaceae; genus Saraca; species Saraca asoca. The sequence continues at coordinate 891 of JANHAO010024032.1, forward strand.
TGTGGAATCCATCAGAATATGCAGATTAGTTCTAAATAGTGGCTATGTTTTGATTTTAGAGAAGACCTTTTATGTTCCAAGTTTTTCAAGAAACTTGATTTTAGTTCCAAGACTTGTACTTTTGAGATATTCCTTTAAATTTTTCGATATATCCTTCAGTTTATTTTATAAATATGAATTTATTGGAAATGGTATATTATCTGATGGTTTATTCTCTATTAACCTACAACGTAATACTATTTTACATACTCATGCTGGTAATAAGTAATATATTATGAATGAAGACTCCTCTATTCTATGGCATAGGAGACTAGGGCATATCTCTATTGATAGGATTAAGAGATTAGTGAATGAAGGAGTACTAAGTACTTTGGATTTTTTTTTATTTCAAAACTTGTGTAGACTGCATAAAGGGAAAGAGACTGACAAGTCTAAGAAAGGTGCTAAGAGGAGTACTGATATATTAGAAATTATACATTCAGATATATGTTGTCCTGACATAAATGCTTATGGTCTAATGTATTTTATCGCCTTTATAGATGACTATTCTCGATATATGTATCTTTACATACTTCATAATAAGAGCAAAGCCTTAGATTCATTTAAGGCTTTTAAGGTAGAAGTAGAGAAACAATGCAGTAAGTAAATTAAGATTATTAGAACAGACAAAGGTGAAGAATACTATGGTAGATACACTGAAAATGGAAAGCACCTGGTCCACTTGCTAAGTTTCTTCAAGAACATAGGATCATTGCCCAGTATACCATGCCTGGTTCTCTGGACCAGAATAGAGTTGTGAAAAGAAGAAATAGGACATTATTAGATATGGTGTGAAGTATGTTAAGCAGCTCTAAGTTGCCTAAATCCTTGTAGATTGAAGCTCTTAAGACGGCAGTGTATATATTGAATACGATTCCAACCAAGGCTGTCCTAAAGACACCATTTGAGTTATTTAAAGGTTAGAAACTGAGTTTGTGACAAATGCTCATTTAGGGATACCCTTCTAAAGTAAAAGTTTATAACCCACAAGAAAAGAAATTGGACCTAAGGACTATCAATGGGTATTTCGTTAGATATGCCGAAAGATTTAAGGGTTACATATTCTATTGTCCATCACATAGTACTCGATTTGTGGAATCAAGGAATGTTAAATTTCTCGAGAATGACTTAATTAGTGGGAGTAATCAATTTTAGGATATAGTTTCTGAAAGAGATCAACCTTCTACATTAAAAGAAAGATTAGTTATTATTTGAGACACTCCTAAAGTTTAAATGAGTGTTATGCAACTAATCATTGAAGATCCACAACCTATTGCTGACAATCCTGCAGATCAAGTTGTTCCTAAAGTGCCTAAAATGGCTGAACAACCAGTTGGACAACATAACCCACAGGGAAATGTTGAACCAACATTAAGAAGGTCCACAAGAGTAAGGAGATTAGAAATTCTAGAAGACTATATCATGTATCTACAAGAATTGGACAATGATATTGGAGCTGAGAATGATCCTATAACATTTTCACCAGCTATGAGCTGTAAAGAATCTGATCTATGGTTAGATGCAATGAAGGATGAGATGAATTTTATGGCATGTAATGGAGTTTAGGATCTTATTAAATTGCTTGATGGGGCTAAGGCCATTGGATGTAAATGGATTTTTAAGATAAAGAAAGACTCATTGGGCAACATTAAAAGATATAAAGTAAGACACGTTGCTAAAGGATTTACTCAGAAAAAAGGAATCAACTACAAAGAGATCTTTTCTCCTATATCTAAGAAAGATTCTCTTCACATTATTCTAGTCTTAGGTGCACATTTTGTTCTAGAATTGTAGCAAATAGATGTGAAAATAGCTTTCCTCAATGGGGAACTAGAGGAAGAGGTATACATGAAACAACCTGAAGGATTCTTATCTAGTTAAGGTGAGCATTTGGTATGCAAGCCTAAGAAATCTATTTACGAACTGAAACAAGCCTCCCGTCAGTGGTATTTAAAATTCCATAATGTGATCTCTTCCTTTGGTTTTGAAAAGAATTGTTGATGGCAAAATATGGTTCGTGCAGGGAGAACCAAACTTCGGCCAACAGGGGGTTCTTTGGGATCCCTAACCTGTTCTGGGTTGATTCACGTGAGGAAGATGAGTGACTGAGATTGCAGGAGAAGAGAAGAATAATAGAAGGAACACAGGATTTTACGTGGTTTGGCCAAATCCAAGATTACTGGACCCTACATCCACAGTTGAGTGTATTTTTATTATGATTGTCCATATCTGTCTTTTTTTTCCTTTCTTGCTTGCTAACAATATTACCCTATTTATAGAGGGTGGATGAGTTCTGATCATTTATTATAAGCTACAGTTGTGTCATATTAATAGATGGTGAAAAGACTCTTTTCAGCCAGTAGACTTGCGGGGGCAGGCCTAGGCCGACATATAGGTTTTTAGGCAAGACGTCATGTTATCCCAAGCGAGGACTTCATAAGTTTGGAGTAGTCGCGAGCGTCGCTGAGAGACGGGTATGGGTTCAGCGGTCGCAGGGTTGATCGCCCGCCAAGTCGTCGAAGGATGAGCGTTCGTGGCTTCTGTCGTCGCATATGATGCGGTATCATGAGACTCCCTCCCGAGGGTTTCACCTTGCTGTCTCTGTGGACTCGTTCTTGCGGAGTCACATTTTTCAGCATATAACAATAATATCATGGACCAATGTATATATCACAAGGTTAGTGGGAGCAAGATTTATTTCTTAATTCTATATGTGGATGATATTTTACTTGCATCCAATGATAAGGTTTATTGCATGAGGTGAAACAATTTCTCTCCAAAAATTTCGATATGAAGGATATGAGTGATGCTTCTTATGTCATTAGCATAAAGATCTTTAGAGACAGACATAAAGGTATTTTAGGTCTATCACAAGAAACCTACATCAATAATGTTTTAGAGAGATTTCGGATGAAAGATTGTTCACCAAGTGTTGCTCCCATTATTAAAGGAGATAGGTTCAATTGGAATCAATGTCCTAAGAATGATTTTAAAAGAGAGCAAATGAAGAACATCCCTTATGCTTCAATTGTTGGCAGTATAATGTATGCTCAAGTTTCCACTAGACCTGACATAGCATTTGCTGCTGGTATGTTAGGAAGATATCAGAGTAATTCAGATATAGACCACTAGAGAGCTGTCAAGAAAGTTTTAAGATACCTTCAAAGGATGAAAGACTACATGTTTATGTACAAACAAACGGATAACTGGGAGGTGATTGATTATTCAAATTCAGACTTTGTTGGTTGCATTGATTCACGTAAATTAACATCCGGATATATTTTCATGCTTGCTGGTGGAGCTGTATCATGGAGGAGTGTGAAGCAGACTTTGACAGCTACTTCCACTATGGAGGCTAAGTTCATTCCTTGTTTTGAGGCTATGACGCATGGTGTATGGATAAAGAGTTTCATTTTTAGGAATAAAATAATTGATTCTGTGTCTAGGCCATTAAAGATATTTTGGGACAATTCAGCTGCAGTCTTTATAGCTAAGAATAATAAAAGTGGTAGTCGAAATAAGTATATCGACATTAAGTACTTACCTGTAAGAGAAGATGTTAAGAATAAATCAATAGTCATTGAGCATATTAGCACTAAAATAATGATAGCAGATCCTTTGACAAAAGACATGCCACTATTCAGGTTTAAGGATCTTGTAGAATGCATGGGCCTTAGTCCTTTAGTTTGATTTAATTGTATGAGACAATATTACTTTAATGACACTCTATTTCAGTCATGATTTTCTCATTTTGTCTTATATATGCACATATACTTATTTGTTTGAGAAATATCAAGTTTGGACCTAGAATAAACATAGGGTTTATTCATTTAGTATTCTAGACTAATGTTAAGATACAAATACATATGATACATGGAAAATAATATTCATTATAAGAAAAACTATCACTATGATTCATGTATTTATTTCTTACCTTAGCAAATTTTGGTATGTATATTGGCCAAGTGGGAGAATATAAGATAAGGCTTTGCAGTTTGGATAAGGACTACTAGTGCAACAACCTGCCGTAGGTTTAGGAAAAGATCAAACAGAAAGCCTTTATCTCTTTTCTGGCCAACATAACAATACTATTAAGATAAGGATTTGTGGTTAGTCTAAATAATTCCTAAATAACTGAATAATTTGAAGGCTTCGGTGATGAGCCGAACAAGTATATCAATAAGGATGTTTAGGTCCCTGATGCCATCAACAATCCATATAGTAGGAATACTATCATCCTGAGAGATCGAGAGACATTGGAAAGCTCCCGAACGTAGTGCAAGATAGAAGAAGAGACAATAACCTAAAATCAATGACTGAAGATAATAATTTTAATCCAGCTTCCGCTATAAGTCTTAGTTCTAATCTTTAAGTGTTTAAAATACCCTTACATGATTTTGGAAAAGGAGTGCAATATGTAGAGGCTCATGTCTATGTGGGCCATGTGTTGTAAGAAAGAAATCTTTAGGGAGTTACCTTTTTAGATGTAGGAATTCCTCCCATTGACTTTGTCTGCCTGTAAATACACTAAAAATAATGTTAAAGTGCATGCAGGGAACTTAAATGTTAGAGATAATGAGAATATAGTTGTGACTCAATGTATTTTGCTCAAGAGCCTTGCATGAACTGGAAGAGAGTAGATTTGAGCCAAGGATGGCTTGCCGATATCTGCTGAAAAGCGAGATTCGGCGGGTTGTCCTTGGGTCAAGTTTGCTCCCTTTCCTCTCATATGAGACTCTCATAGAGTTTTCTCATTGAACCCAGTTGAATTCTTCCTTTATTCGAATATGTATATCTTATATGAACAATACTTTTCCCAAGAGAAATAGGCAAACAGAACAATACACATAACAGGTTGGTTTGATTCTTGGGTTCAGTTCATCTAATCTGCTGAGCTGAAAACTTCAAAGTATCAATTTTTCTTTATCTCTCCCACCTCTCTACTCTAGTCTTAAGTTTCATTTCTCATTTTAGGAGAATGTTTTTGAAAATGTTCCTGAAATGACCACATCTGGTAAGAATTTGTTTAGGCCTATAAATTTTCAAGATTATAGATGAACTTTCTCATAGTTGGAAGATTTTACACATTTGCTTATTTGATGCGTTTCAATGTTAGTCATAAGGTATCTGGCTTTCCTTCATTGGTTTTAACATGTTCTTACTTCACTTGAAAACAACTCTGTTTGCAGCAAATGTGCTAGGCTTGCATTCTGTTTGTGGTTCAAAACAATTCATATTCATTTAATGAAAGAAGGATACATAAGCAAACACTCTTCTAGATTTCATCAGGAATTTGTGAACGATAGAAGGTTGTTGTCAGCCATTTGAATAGCCTTGAAAAAAGGAATGACTTAAGCTAAAATCGGTATATATGTTGCTCACATATGGGTACTAAATCTTTATGTTCTTATTGAATGCCTTCATGTCAACAAGGGAAGCTATATTTCTGGCATAAAATATCACCTTCATGTCAACACGTAATTTTCAGGACAGACATAGAAGCTCACACTGAAATCAGATCAGTCTTGTTCAATGTGTGTGATGTGCATATCAAAACTAGGGGTGGAAGACTGGAAATAAAATATACAAGAACTACAATTTGATTCCATGGTGCTTTAAGCTAATGATGAGAAATGTTGTATATTACATCTTCTGCATTTGGTTTGAAAGATTCCTCTTACTAGGATGTACTGTGCACAAGAAGGGCCTTTCCTAAACCAAAAGTCCCTGCAATTTGGTAATCCTTTGTTGAAGCCTAAACTTGTTCAAAGCTACAATTGTTGACTTTGTGGCATTGGAAGACACATTTGCCACATTATTGCCATGTGAAAAGACAAGGCTTTAAATGCCAATAAGTTGATGGCCATGCAAGTTGCTCTCATGCACTGCCAACCTATGACATAGTATAGGCATGCAACTGCCAACCACCAAAGACTAAATGGATTTGGAAGTCAATGCAAGGATTCACCACCAAATCTATAAACAGTAACTCCAAGCAAACTCAATAATTGGCACACAACAACACAAAAAAAAGCTTCAGACGAGAAGCCTATTGGAGACAGAAAGACTTAGAGTGCTAAAAGTGTAGGGTGGAGTGAAAAAATTGAGAGTGGAAGAGAATAAAACTACGAGTGTTAGTGAGTTCTATGGGGTGATAAGAAGAATAAAGTATGGTGTATGTATGTATGTAAGCATTATTGAGTTATGATACAAGGCGGTTGAAGTCTCCAACTTATGTGCCTATATTTTAAAAATTATTTTACACGCACTATTTTCCAACATCCTTTTACTTTCTCAGCTCTTTTGTTTTTCTTACAGAAAACAAGAGGTGTATTATGAGTGTTGGATTTGGTGGCAGCAGGAAATGGCTCTTCCTTCTGCATTAATGGTGCTACTTCTTTGCTCCTCCTTCTGTATTATGAGTGAAAACGGGCACTATGTTTTGAAAGCACAATGTCTTTAGGTTATCATCACCTAGAAAGCTTTAGCTACTGATGATAACAATATTCTCCATCAAAATCTAATGGACAATTCATGTTTAGTAACGTTGAGAGTATGTTGTTTATTCATTAATTAATGCCATTTGCAAATAATGCAAGTGTCAAAGAAAAAAATTCCTAGTGTCAGAACTCAGTCCACTCTTACCAGCACAAAGCAACTCTGAGCCATGACCGAAATCCCTCCCCTTAGGCCTTTGACATACAAGTACAATACACCAAAACCAGAAAGAATTCATGGCCTTAAGGATGGCAATTTGTTCAATATCATGTCAATACTTACAATTTTTATCCATTTTGGTATGGGTTTTCCAAAAATGAATCTGGATATACAGGTATGAAAATTTTTGTGAGAATTTTGTTATGTATATAGCTGGTGAGGGACTATACTACCTAACCCTTCCCACACCAATATTATATTATAGGTCAAAATGTACTTTCTATCCTTCAGTTCTTGCTCAAGTTTTAATTTTGTCCCATAATTTTTATTTGAATTAATTTTACCTTTTAACTTATGAAATTAACGTAAAATCGGATACTTTTGTAAATTAAATTGTTTTTTAGAAGAAAAAAATCCTGTATAGACTAACAGGTTGTTGGTTGGATCAGCCAAATCTATTAACTAAATTAAAACTTTGTTTCCCTCGGTCTTTTATAGTCATAAATATAAGTTTCAATTTTATCATCTTCTCCACCAGTATTAGGTTACAAAATTTCTTTTGATTTCTGCTGTTTGCAACCTTGATAATAAGGTTGGGTACTATTTTGACAATGTAAGAATTGTAACAGAGACGTTAAAAATTCGTGCCAACCTATGACAAGAATATGTTGGAATAAAACAACCTAAGAAAGTTAACTTTTAATTTAGTCAGCAATCCGTTTTAACCCTAATTAATAAATCATTAGTTCAAATATGAATTTTTTTTTTTTGTCTAAGAAATGACTTAATTTACAAATTGTTTAACATGCATCAATTTTTTAAAATTAGAGAGTAAAATTGATTTAAATATAAGATAAAATTAAAATATGAGTAAAAGTTAAAAAGTAAAAAGCATATTTTAACCTACATTATATATAATAATTTATATTTATACATACAAAATTAATTACATAATAATAAGAAACACTAAAACTATGTATGTTATTATTTAATATTAAAAATTTTGTATGATTGTTAGCATCTGTGGATTGTTATTTGGACATTCTAAGGGTTTGAGTTAATATCCTTCATTAAAATAAAATGAATAAATGGGAACGGATACAAAATTTAGCAATTTAACCAAGATGGTACGTATAGATATCGAAAAAGTTTATCTATATAATTATAAAAATAGGATAAATAAACTATTTCTGGTATGTGTATGAAAATTTTACTCTCCTATTCATATCTTCCCCGTTGAGATTCTTAATGGCTTCTCAAAGGTACCAACTCATTCCACACTCCCAACTATAAAAGATTCTATTCTCAACCCCACAAAAGGGTACCCATTTAGTGAATTAACGAATTAAAGGCATGTGGAGGGCCTAGAAATCTTGTTTAGATGTGCTAAAGTTGCCAACTGACCCAAATATTGATGACTTGAAGCTTTCAGAAGAGAATTCCGAATACCGACATCAACAAATGGATGCTTTTTTTGTATCAATGCATAGAATTAATGTGATATTGCCCTTTCAGAGGAATATATAACAGTCACTTGATTAATTCTATTGTACTACAACACTGAGTCAAACTGAGAATGAAAGCAACATATCACAATTTAAGACCAATCTCTGCCTATATAATGGCCGCAACATGTCAATACAAAACAAGCATGAAGCACCTAAATACGTTTCTGGGTTAAAGAGGCTTTCATAAAGAGTGGAGAGCGGAACGAAGCCTAGGATGACTTGCCGTTATAATTACTTTGCTTCAGCTGCTGGCTATTCCCAGCAGGTCATCCTTCGGCTGCACTTAGCTTTCTGCTTCTCATGTGAGACTTTGTGACCATTCTTCTGCAATAAACACAGTTAGTGATCAGCACATTACACTTAATACACACACACACACCAGTGTTATCATTTAAAAACGTTTACTTTTATCAAAAAAATTTTTTAAAAAGGTCGTGAATTTCATATATATTTATGTGCCATAATTCTACATGTAACCAGTAAGTAGTAAATTATTATGCATTAAAGAGTCATTGAATTTATATAGAAAATAAATTTATGTGAGAAATTGAACTTCTTAGGAAGTGCTAAAAGTATTGATTAGTATTAAGAAAATAGAACTTCTTAAAAAATAAATTTCTGTATAATGTTTAATTTAATTATAAATTTTTTGAGAAATATTATTAAAATGATTAAAATATCCTACAAATAAATTTCTATATAATGTTTAATTCAATTATAAATTTCTTGAGAAATATTATTAAAATGATTAAAATATCCTATAAAAAAGTTGTACTCTTTTGTTAAGATATTAGATAAATTTTTAAAAAAGTATTTTTACTATTATTTAAATTTTATAAAGATAATTTAATATTTTAATTTTGTGAAAAGCATAAAAAGTAGAACTTACTTAAGAATTGAACAAACAACTTCCCATACATTTGTGGGAAGTATAATTTCTTAAAAAGTATAATTTTTCTTATTTTTTTTAATCAGTGATCAATTAAATAATTTAAATATTTTTTATTTTCTCAAAAATTTTATTTTTACATCTTGGAAAACACACGATTTCCGAGAGTTTGAGATTATGGATTTACTAAACAAGTGTTATTGGTACGGAAGTTCCAAAAGAGTCCGCAAAGTGAAGAATTGTTTGGGTTTGTTGTAGGGTGACACTGCACAAAGAAGGTGAATTTACTGCTTCCAGAACCTTGCATCTAGTAATAGATCTATGTTTAATGAATCAGGATTCCTTTTAACCTTTTATTTGTTTATTTTTTTCAATTTCATAGAGATAAAAGACATAATTTTATAATTTTTTTATTAGATCTACAATTTTAATAACAAAAAAATTATTTTTATCTTTTTTTTTAAATTCATATCCAAGAATTTAAGGGAATTTAATTATTTTGTTCATGCATGTGATATATATGGATTTCCTATGCTTCGGTTCTGTTTTTTTTTTTAAAAAAAAAATTATGACTTATTAATAGGAGCATGGTTATGTATAGAACAATATCAAGCACCAATATTGGTAAAAGCTAACTGTTCATTTTACATTTCCAAAGAGGAGACGATGATTTTGTAGATGCTTAATGGCATTTCATACAGAATTTTTCATGATGTTCCACAAATTAAGAATATAGATCCTCTCCAATTTTAGCCATCAGCATGAAAACGATATCATTTCCACTCTTCTTGAATAAAAAAGAAAAGATTGATCTATTTCATACAAGGAATGATCTTATAAATGGCTCTTCTGCATATTGTATGATTTTATGGATTCCTTAATTAATATGTTTTAAAAGTATAAATGAATCATTCTTATATACGTTAATTAAAATACAAAAAATATTATCTTCAATTTAATTTTTTATAATTATATTAAAAAAAAATACACCATTTGTGGTATGAATTGAGTTCAATTTTTCATCAATAATTTAAATATAAAAAAAATTAACTTATAGTTTATATCATTAAGATTTTGTCTAATATTGACAAAATTGTCACGTATAAGGTGAAAAAGGTGTTTAACAACATAAATCAAAAATAAATTTATGTAATTATAATTTATAAAAATTTAAGTACGTAACTATTTTGTTAGTTTTTTGTGAAAAAATTACATAAATGAATGAAGTGTATAATACAAACTATAGGTTATTTTTTTTACACTTAAAATCATATGCGAGTAAATTAAATTTGATCTATATCCCATGTGAATAAAAAGTAATTTTCTCTTATATTAATACAATCAAAATTAATTGGCACTATTTAGTGTAAAATAAATAAAACTTGATCATAAAAATAGTTATGGATTGTGTAAAATAATTAAAAAAGAAAAACTAGATACTAAAAGTATAACTATATGCCAAACCAATAATTTTATAGAAATAACATCTTAAATTTAAAACATAGAAGAAGAAAATTTTGAAAAGTAATATTTGATGTCCATTGTACCACTACAAACGTGAACTGGATCCCCTGCTTATATTTTAAGATGAGTAGGGTGCTCATCCTTTAATAGGAGCCGTCAGATGCATCTTAAACGGTTCAGATGTATTTATGTATTATATCATCCCATCAAATCATTTAACTGAAAGATGTATCTGGACCGTTAAAAATACATCTGACGGCTCATATTAAAATGAGCAGCCTG
>JANHAO010024033.1:0-11726 GCA_026873985.1 Saraca asoca
TCAATTATTAGAATGCTTAATTCCTACTCTTCTTTTCATTTCTTGTGCTCTCAAATTGCATTGTGACAATGTTTGTGTGCAATTGTGCCCATTTTAATTAATTTTAGAGTTTGGCACACATATTTTTCCAAGTGAAATTGAAAAAAATTGAGATGTGAGAGTAATATAATTGTATAATAAATTGTGTTAGCGGCCTTTGGCTTTTATAAAATATATTTTATAAATTAAAAAATATATTTTTTATCATTTTGAAATACAAATCAATTGTATTTAATTTCCTTTAAAATTATTATCCAATTTTAGTTCCAATAAAATTAAAATCATACCAATTTTAATCTAATAATTGATTAACTTCTGATGAAGTGAGAAACTGAAGCTAACAAGGAACGAGGGAAGAAAAAATGGGGGAAAAAGAAAAGGAGAAAGAAAAAGAGGAAAAATGAAAAAAGAATGAATTTTTAATAATAAATAATTTATCATAAATTTATAAATATATTGATTTATTATTTCCCCGCTGAAGATCGTTCACGTGCACCCGCGTGACTTCCTTGAAGCTTGTAAGGATTGGATCCATGGAGAAGCTTCTCCACTGTCAAGGGACAGAACAAACAAAGCTTCACCAATGGTTCTGCGGTGCAAGTCTAGCCTCCGCCGGAGTCCCCACCGCACCATCGTCTGCTTCTTATCCCAACTCACCACCGCCTCAATCCGACCCATTCTTCTTCATTCCCATTTTGTCTCTCCCGGTTTCTATCCTATGTGGCTCTCAGCCACCACCACTGCTACATTATCCAGTGGTCGTCTTGGCACCGGAGGTGCTGCAATAGATCTCTTTACGTATTGAGTTGACGAATGAAACTGGAGAAGTAGCGAGGAGGAATGGTAGTGGAGAATCGTTGAGAGTCCCACACAATGGGGCCGTTGTGCAAGAAACAATGGAGTCCATGGATGGGTTTTCCACCATTTCAAGTCTATGTGAGCAACGTGGGTCCCACTTTTTTGCTAGCCTCACATGACACATTGGAGGCCATAGTCAGTTGGACTCAAAATAATCTAATTTTGATTTCAAAACGACCTCAAATTGATGGATTTTATATTTTAGGAGATTAAAAATATATCTAAATTTAGAAAATAAATCACATCATTATAATCATTAATAAATTTTTTTAAAAAATTATAAATTATAAATTTAAAAATGATTTTTAATTGATTATTATTTATTTAGTTCTAAATAGTTTATCAAATTATAATGATGTATTTTATTTTTTAAAGTGTGAAATACATTTTAAAGAAACTAAATTTTTCTAGACCATAAGCACTAGAAGAAGTCACAAATCTCATGTTGTATGCTTTGGGTCATTCTTTTTTATGGGGTTCAAATTCTTTTACCTTTTGTTTAGAATGTCTAAAAACAAAATTTCATTTTATGTCAAAATGAATTTCTTTTTAAATAATGTTTGAAATTAAGTTAAAAAATTTAATTCTTTTTTATTTCATTGACAATTCTTATTTTAATTACATCTGTATCATTATAAAATTTATCAAATTTATTAAGAATTTTATCATAATTTATTTCATTTGCTACGAAATACATATTATATTAATAATTTTATCCTCATTCTAATATTTTATTTATCATTGTATCATTAAAATTTATATTTCAATTGAATTCTATATATTTTTCAATATATTTCAAACAAATCATTCATTTATAAATGAATTGAAATTATTATCTTTTATATTGTTTTTAATCATTAAAATTTATTTACAGATGAATTGAAATCATTTCTATTAAAATGAATTGAATTAAATTCTAAAAAAAATTGATTCCAAACATAACATTAAATTCCTTTTTCTCGTGTTAGTGTTTCTTTGAAAAGTGATAAATATAAATTTTTTAATAAATTAGTGACTATTGTATAAAATTTTAGATTTCAGCTTACAAAATTGTTGTATTTATTATGATGTTAATATAATAAAAAAATTAAAATAAAAAAAACTCATGTCACATATATATATATGAAATTAAAATAAAAAAATATTTGATGACACTTGTGTTAAATAATTTGTCTTGTTACACAAATCTTATATTGCACTATTCTCTCTCCGTATAAAGTCCTAATTGAGGAAGGAAAAGGGCAGGTGCCTTCTGTCATTGTAGGCCACTTTGAAGGAGCCCAGAGGTGGGAGGGTGTCCAAACATGTCACAAGCGCCACAAATTATTGAATTGATTTAGATCTATGTTTGTTTTTACACGGACTTCAGCAAATTCAAATTGATATATATATATATATATTTATAAATTTTATAAAAAAATTATATGTTTTATAATTTTTCATTAAAAATTTTAATTTTTATATAAAAATAAAAATAAAAATTTTTTATGCAATTTTAAATTATAAAATTATAATTGTTTTATATATTTATTATACACACAATACAATTTATACATACTTACATTTTCTTGTAAAAAAGTATAAAATTTTATATGAAAACATGCAATTTTTATAATTTCATGTTAAATTTGATAAAAAAAAAACTATACTTTTTTTAGCATGAACGGAAGCAGTACTTGAAATCTTTTGTAAATCTATTTCACAATTTTGAATCTCACTCTACATTTGATATTGAATCTCTCTTAAACATAAAATTAACATGAATATCAGTAGTATTTATGTAATATGATATGATTAAAACTTTATTAAAAATCATCTAAAAGTCACCATTAGTAGTGTTTATGTGTATTTTTGACCTATAACTTTACATGTTCAAATCTAATATTTAGTTTACCAGAATAAAAAATAATAGTACCCACCTTTTTACTATTACGGCAACACTATTGATTTTTTTTTCCCTCACTTAATATTCATTCTTAAGAAATTTCACAAAAATAATTGATTTCTATTATGAATTCTACGCTCTCTATTAAAAGATTTGATCCAAAAGTGAATATGGGAGAAAAATTTTATTGTTTTTTCCCTCAACCAAGCATGAAATATAAAGCAATATCATATATACAACTCATGCTTTTAGACTCGAACTTGAGGATGTGTACGTGCCTTAATGGCTAGTCACTTATTAAATTGAAAAATTAAATAACATATTCATTTATAATCTTTTCACATTTTATATATAATATAATTTATTTAAAAATAATTCAAAATTAATTTTGATTTTAAATAAGTTGTATAACGGATGTATGGTATGTGAAATCATGTAAGCAGTATTAATTTTTTTTTTCCATGTATCACACCCTGGAAGATATAGAAAATGGCACTATAGATCTATATCATCATCAGTTGGGCAGCCATCGGAGGTCAGAACATACATACATAAATACATGGCACTGCCAATCAGTTCAGTCTAAGCAGAGAGATTTTTTGAAGCAGGTCTAGGCTTCCTTAGGCAGGGTAGGTCCAACACCATGTGCCTTGAAACTCAAGAACACTGACTGCGATGACAGAAAATTAAAAAAATAAAAAGGGCATTCCTATCATTTAAACTATGCTCACAGTGATACCCACATGTTGGTCGGGTATTAGCCATTAGGACAACGTCAAAGCACCACCTTATGGACCACAAAGGTCTTATATCATACACAGCCAGATCCAAATTCAATGCCATTCTGTATGGAGAGATAACTGTTAACTGTTGTCACGAGATATCTGTGCCGCTGCTGCTGTTGTTGTTTTATTGATTTGTAGTTTGCTTGTGCAGAAATTTGGGAAGGACAGGGCCAGCAGTATAAGATAATGCAATTGTGAATTAAAATTCAAAAGTTGTTAGATACATGTCCAATGGTTTGCTTATCATGGAAGAGTATTAGGTGGTTCCACAGCAAAAATTATATTTTATCTATAAGGAAATCTAATCTAGTGTTCTTGTTTTTCTACTTCTAAAAGTAAGACATAGTATTTCAAAAATAAAAAAATTATCTTAATTTTTAAGTAAGATGATTTTTTTTTTAAAACATAATGAAATAGATATATACACGTGATTCACAATCATGTAAATCTTACATATTTTCTATCGCTCTTTTCTTAAAAATAAAAAAATTCTGGTGTTCTGGTTCTTAAATTAGCATTTCATCTTTCCAAGTTTCAAAGAAAAACCAACCACATCAAATAAGGAAATAAATCGAAATGGAGGACAAAAAGGATAATATAGGATTAAAATATTAGATCTAATAAGTTGGGTCAAGTTAGGTGATAAGCGGAAAAAAAAGTCTAATATCTCTATCAAATAATCATGCAGTGCATTATGTTTGGAAAGGGTCCCTAATATGCTTCATGGGAGATATAAAGTGAACCTCATTGGATGATGTTGGTAGTTACCAAAGTGATATATGCCAGCATGCCATAAAAGGAAGTTAAAAAGTCATTTTACTCAAATTTTCAAATGCATACCAAATGATAGTGGAAAGGTTGCAACTGGACCAGAATTATTCTGCTCAACAGCCCTTTAATTTACTCAACTATTAGTTTAAATTGTCTAACCATAATACTGGGAAAAAAAAATTAGGTGAACCACGAAGGAAAACAAAGTACAAATGTTATCATTTTCAAAGATGGTATCTTTTTACTTTATTCAGTAGAATCAGTACCAAACAGAAACCTAATGCCAATTCTAAATCCCTGTGAACAGTAGCACACTGCAAGATTTCCTCCGTTTTATATTCATTTGCCATCTTCTGATGTTTGTCCCACACCTTTATGTTATTTATTGCTCAACTGTTCACATGACCTGTCCAAGCCGCCTCCAGTTTAATTCTCAACATGACACAACGAAGGAACTCACCAACTCAAACTCTAAACAAATATACACCAGTATAACATGTTAGTGAAAATTCAACCTTAAATTAGTTGCTCATTCTGAAAGCTTTTGTCAGTTTACGCACATATTCATAATGAAATAGCTAGAAGTATCTAGTTTTATTAAAGATAGAATTTTACATGGAAATAGCTAGATAGTTGAAAACAACAGAAGATCAGGTAGACAGGATTGAAGGAAAAAGAAATATCCAGTGGAAGCATTTTGTTTTCACAATGAAGATATTTTTCAGAATTACATGGAATCTTCAGTGCATGATACAAGATACAAATCGTTCTACTAAGGAAGCATGAATGTGGAATAATTATGCTAGGTGGAACAGGAAAATATTCAATTGCTGCGAATTTCCTTCAGGCCACAGCATAATAAGTTGCAGCCAAGTCCAGATCCTAATGGCAATCCTCAAACGCACAATAGATAGTTGTGCTTCTTAATCTTTGCTAATAAGCTAAACATTGTTGTCAGAATCTTGTTTGCCAGAGACCATGGGGAATTCGTCATACTGATCAGCGAAACCATGTTTCTCAGCCATGCTCTTCAGTAAGGAGAAAACTTGGTACATGGATGGTCTATCTTTAGGCCTAGAAACAACACAAGAGCAGGCGACCCGCATGAACTGCATAATTTCATCATCATGTTCATTACATTCGCCCAATAATGCTTTATCTATGGCATCCTTGATTCGGCCTGTAATTGATAACGAATTAATCCAATCCACTAAATTCCCTTTGAATCCTTCCCCTCCATTGTTCACTTCAAGCGGCTTCTGCCCAGTAACCAACTCCAAGAGAACTACTCCAAAACCATAGACATCGCCTTTCAGGGAAGCAACCATGGTGCTTGAGTACTCAGGAGCAACATAGCCAAACTCACCCAAATCACCATTGACAAAAGAGCTATCATTTGGATCACGTGAAACCACGAGCCTTGCCAATCCAAAATCTGTTATCCGTGCTTCAAAATCATAATCAAGAAGAATAATATTGGAGCTAATGTTCTGATGAATATACGGTGGCTGACAGGCATGGTGAAGCCAAGCAAATCCCCTGGCTGCACCAACACCAATCCTCAGCCTAGTAGGCCAGTCCAGAAAACTGTACTGACTATTAACATTACCATTCCCGTGCAATTGAGAATACAAGGTACCATTAAACATGTGCTTGTAAACCAAAAGCTTCTCTTCTTCCACCATACAGAAACCCAATAAAGGTACCAAATTGGGATGTCTGAGCTGCCCCAATCTAGTCATCTCTGATCTGAATTGCTTTTCACTGAATTTACAAGCATTAAGCCTCTTCACAGCGAGTGCAGACCCATCGCGCAAAACTGCCTTGTAAGAAATCCCCGTTCTAGTAGAAATCACAATATTTTCTGGATGAAAACTGTTTGTAGCCACCAACAAATCAGCCAATCTAACCTTCACAATGGGTTTCTGGAATAGAGCCACCTGAGCAAGCTTATGGGATGTCAATAACTCAATCCAATCATTATCATGCTTACCACCACCAGTTCCACTATACCCTCTCTTTTTCTCACTGACCCTAAGGAAGAACCACCACCAAAGAACAAAACCTAAAATCAAAGACCCTGTGGCTCCAACAACACCAGCAGCAATAATAATCCCAAGACTCTTTTTACTCAACCCACCACACTTTGAGCCAATAGGTTCACCACACAAGTCACTATTCCCATCAAAATCAGATTTGCCAAACATAGACAAAGCCGGTGGAATAGTACCTTTAAGATCATTATTTGCAACAGATAGCCTCTTCAACCGATCAAGCCTACCCAACTCATAAGGGATCGAACCCGAAAGCTTATTATTATTCAAAACAAGGGCATTCAAAAACTTACAATTCACAATTTCGGGAGGGATTGAACCCGATATTTGGTTCCCCGAGAGATCTAAGGTAACCAAGTAAGGTAACCAGGAGCAAATATGAGGAGGGATCGAGCCAGAAAGAGCGTTGCCGGAAAGTTCGAGGGTCTGGAGGCTCCGGCAATACTTGAGAGACTCCGGGAGCATTCCGCCGAGCTGCATATCGCGGAGCTGGAGGCTGATAAGGCGAGTTTCCTTCTCGTTCCAGCAAGAGACGCCGACGAGCTGGCAAATTGAAGACACTGAAGTGTTGGTGAAGGTCCAGGAACTAAGCCTTCCATTTGGGTCTGAAAGTGCTTTTTTCACGCCTTGGAGGCAAAGCACGTCGTCTTCGATGGAAATGCAAAGAGACGAGAAGAAGAGAAGGAGTGAGGCTAAGAGAATAATGCTAATCTTCATGATTGGGGAAAAATGGGATTGTGGGTTAATGAAAAGTTAGGAATTTTAGAGAAATCAAAGGTGGGATGGCTGCAGGGGATCAAGACGAGAATGAGCTACCATTGAGAGAGAGAGAGAGAAAGAGAGAGAGAGAAGGAAGTGAAGGGAATGTGCAGCTTTTTGACTACCAGTTGAATCCGTGTATTTGTGTTTGATGGGATGTATATATCTACCACCGATGAATAATGATGAATCTGATATGGGCATGATCAATACGACAGCGTTTTAAGGGAGCTTTTTATGTGGAATTACCAATTTGTGACCAAAATATGGTTTTGAGGAGGAACAAAAAGGATAAATTGCATTAAGGCCCTAAATTAACTACACTTTCTTTATTATTAACCGTTGTATTAAAAAAAAATGTTGAGTTATAAAATAGGATTTTGCTTCCCTGTACTTAAAAAATATGAAACAGTGACATTGGTACAATTCTAAGTTTTTTTTCCTTTTGGCATCCTAAATTTGAATATAAACATGACTTTTGCTTAAAAAGTTGCTATTTAAGTGATTGGCTAAATCTCTAAGAATCCTGAGCCAACACCCATCCCATCGCTATGTAGGATCCCCTTGTAATAACCAGTCAGATTATTAAAGTACACTTTTTTTAATTATGTAATTTTTTAAAAATTATTCAAATGGATAATAAAAAAGTTATCAGACAATAATTTAATTGGTTCAGTAAATTAAATTAATAATTAAATTATTTGATATTATAAATATAAATTTATTTAAATTTATTTTAAATAATTAAATTAAATATGAGTTCATATTTTATATAAAAAATTAAGTAATTTAGTGATTTTATAATCAATTAAATATTAAATCCCTTCTTTTGATAATTTATGGTTACATACAAATTTATTGGATCAATCAAATCTTAAAAAAAGAAAAAAAAATTGATCGATTTTTTTATTTTCTTTTCAATTCAAACTAGTTTAAACTGATTCGATTATTGAAATAATTTTTAGATCAACTTGAAGTAAAAATGTAATGCCTTAATAAATAAAAAATAAGAAAATAGAAATAAGATATATTTTCCTATGGACTACAGTGAAGGTTTTAAAATTCTGTTGGGCCCATAATGTGATTTTTCCTTTTTAAGGAGGACCTCATTGAAAGCGGTGAAAAGTTGATGGGGCCAAAGTGTAATTTACCCCATTCCTTTTATGATATAAAATTCTGTAGCTGGCTTTTTCTCCTTCTTGCGCACTCTAGAATTTTTTGGTTTCCCTCCCCTACTCGTGTCTGCTTTGTTATCCTTCTTCTTCTCTAACTTGCTGTCATCGTTCAGTGAGCTTCCGGCAGTCCTCCATCGTCCTCCTCTCTTCTTCGGTGCCTTTCTCTCCTTCCTCAAGCGTTGCTTCTCCTTGGCCGAATGCTTTCCTACATCTTCATCCTCCCTTCGCCAGTGAGCTTCTACACTTCGGTCGCCATTGATATCTGATTGCTCGGGTCACCGTTAGCTCTTCTTCCTCTCTTATTTGGTGACACTTCTTCTTGGGTTGGCTCACGGTAGCTTCCCTCCCCTGTTTTGGGCTTGATTCGGTCAGCTCCTCCATCAGCTTGCTGGTGACGATCTGGCTAGTGTTGAGTTACCTACTTGCACTATGGAATGAGGTGAATAATCCTAAAATAAAAGATTTATTTTATAATGACTCTACAGCTAGTTTCCAAAAAATTAGCCATAAGACCCTTACTGTGCTAACTAAGAGAAAATTGAAATTTTCTTATTATTTTATATTATTTTACTTTAGTGAAGTTCCTATCGAAGGATTAAGCATATTGACATTTAATTTTGGAGCTTTAGCTGAAAAACCCAAGTTGAGTGATTCAATTCTTCAAGTTAGCTGACTTAGCTTTCTAAGAAGTATTTCAGATGAGTGAATGATTCTTCTCACTTAATAAATCCCTTTTGTAAGTATGAAATAATTTTGTTATATGAAATATTATGAATCCTTTTAAAGAATGAGATTTTCTTATATATTAAAGTGGTTTCGAAAGTATATCTATATGTTGTATATGTACATGGAATGGTTGCCATGATAAAATTATACATTTTCATATTGATTTGTATTGTTAAAATTGATGATACCATTTTTCTACGTGATAAATAAATATGAAAATACTTTAGCATATTTATGTATGTTTTGATAAATGTTGCTTATTCGAATAAGGATTTTCAAGTTACATGATATATTGTAAATATTGATTTGAGATACTAGATCCATTAAAAAATTTATTGATAACTCTTAAGTGCACTTGTAAGTATGTAAATAGCCCGGGGTGGAGTAAATAAGGGAGGAAATGCAGGGATGCATACATATGTTCATGAGTATCCGGCAGACGTATTGGATGACTTATGACGGTGATTATAATTATATAGTGATGGTTACCTTTCAAAATTTATTCTTTGGAAATCCAATTGAATGTTTTTCAATGTTGAGATTTGATGAAATTTTAGAAAGCTTACTTCTTCTGTATATATCATGATGAATGTGTTTTCTATAGTGGCATACTTTGATGATTATTTTTATGTTATTGAATATCATAGTTTCAATTATTTTAATTTCTCTTGATGGACGAAGCCTTTTGAATCTCATCACGAGATTTTGATGTTTTAGTAGGTAAGCATATTTTCATGACTATATATATATATATATACTGTCGAACATGATTTATAAATGGGATTTCAATGTTCATAAGATTATCTACTCATTAAGTTTTTATGAAACTTACTCCTCTCTTTTAATGTTTTTCAAAGTCACAAGATATACATATACCTTCCTCCATCTCGCACTGATACAAGATCTACTCCTTAATCGAGTAAATCATTCCTATGGAGTATAAAGGTATATGAATGGTGAAAATTAATGATAGTTGGTAGAATTGTATGCATGCTTGTATGTTGATTGTGGAGTGCCTAATAGGTTATAAATTATGTTGTTCTGGGCTATTGTTATTAATAATACAGGTTATGGTGGACATATAGCCTATTTGTTGTTGTATAAGCCTTATGCCCAAACCTCTGAAAAACAAAAAAAACTCTACTGAATTTTTGGTAGAAATGGATACATGCATATTTAGTTATATATTGGTATATTTATGAGTTTTATTATGTTGTATTGCATGGTTAAACTTGTTGGGAGTTTCCTAAAGATAACTTTTTTATGCCAGTCATGCTCCTTAGATTGGGGCATGACAAAAAAGCACAACAATTAAGAGACAAACCAATTAGACCATCAAAATTTCAAAACACGGGTATTATGTTTTTGCTTTGGATAGTTCTTCCATACCCCCTGTAACACCTGAAAAATTCAAGAAAATAAAAAGAAAAATTTAAAATAAAATTTAAATTTGAAAAAGACTAAATTAAAATTTTGATAGGGACTAAATTGAAAAGTTTCAATTTAGGTGGGGCAAATTTTGAAATAACGTAAAGTTTAAGGGCCAAAATGAAAATTTTGGGAAATCGGCCCAGCCGGTAGCCGGTTCCCATGGGATGATATTTTTGCTGGCTGGTTCTAGATCTCTCCAGCCTCATTTTGGCTTTTCTTCTTCGGTCTTTCTTCTTCTTGGCTGGTTCGGGGCTCATTTTAGAACTTTCTGGAATTTTTCATGTGCTGGCAAGCTCCGATCGTTCTCCCAAGCTCTGGCGCATCGTCGGAAGTCAAATGCGTTCTATTGACATTCCCTCCCTTTGTCCTATTATTTTTTTTAAGGAGGTTAATGGTAAGTTGATGAAGCTTGGCCGTTCGGCTATGGAGGTCCAGTGGTCGTTCGGGCTTCCTTCTGCCGACCTTGAGCTTCTTCTCACGACGGCATAAGCTCTTTCTTTTCCTCGTAATCCTTTTATGCCATATAATTACGCAGTTGGCTGACTCCCCTATTTTTGTGATGATTTGACTAGTTATGGCTTATAGAAAGCCAACAGCGAGCTAAAGGTAGGCCCTTTGAGACCCGGTGAGTAATCCTAGAACATTAATTTTATTCTGTTGTAATTGGTTTGCTAGTTGTCAGGAAATTTGTGTGAATGACTGAAAATGAGTAGTTAATAAAATTTGGAAATTTCTTGATAACTTGTTTTAGATGTTTTTCTGGTGAAATATGGATTCTGTATTGCTTGATTTTTCTCCAATTTTCATGATCTAAATGTGAGTTGATAAGTGGTTGTGCTTATGTAAATCCTAGTTTGTTAATTGTTAAATGGAATTCTGGCCTACTGCCTGAATTTTAGTTGCTTTCTAGTTTGCTGTGCTATGCAAATTCTGGATTGCTGTATGTTGTATGGATTAAGATTGATGCATAGATTCTGAATTAATGTTTGCTGTGGAAATTCTAGTTGTTGTTCTGGTTTGTTGTTTGCTATGTGAATTCTAGTTGTTGTAACCAGAATTGGTTTGCTGTATAAAAAGAAAAATCTAGTTTGCTGTATAAGACATGGTTATTGTACAAATTCTATTTATTGTAAGTTTTGTAACTTGGATATGAGTGACCAGTCTGATCCTGGTAAATAATGTATTATGTTGAATAGTAATCTTATTGAAAAATAAAGTAATAATTTCAATAACCTGGAATACC
>JANHAO010024034.1:0-11727 GCA_026873985.1 Saraca asoca
TGGATTCATCTCTTCAAATTTTGGATAAATTAATTGATGTATAGACTATTTGAGTGATTGAAGATTCTTTTTTTTCATAGAATGGTTGTCGTGTGTTCAGTGTACATTTAGAGCACTACAAATCAATTAGTGAATCAATTTACATATGAATTTTGTTCTTGAATCAATTAGCAAATGATTAGAACAAAATTTCAAACATTCGGGGGAAAAAGTTGCATAACCTAAACTTTCTAGAATTGATTCGCCAAAAAACTCATCGATGAATTGATTACGTAATCAATTCGAGACCAAACCATTGCCTCTTACAAATTGTTTAGGCAATCGATTCAATTAAAATCCCCAATTTTTCGTGAAAAAATTGCTTAAACATTTAATACATGAATCGATTATCAAATCGATTCATAGATGAAATTTCATTCACGAATTGATTATGTAATTGATTCGTGTAGTAAAAACCGTTGCCTATATCCCATCCTGGTGTTGTTCATGTATGGAAAAACTATTGCCTATTCAATCTGATAATGGTTAGGAGGTGTTGCTTATAGACATAAAAAATCGTTGCGTAATATGTGCTATGGTGTTGTTTATTGTTGAGAAAACCATTGCCTAATTTTTGTTAAAGTGTTACCTACATTTTTTGGCAACAGTTGTTAAATGTTGCTTAAGATTTCAAAAATCATTGCTAAAAAAATAAATGAAAATCATTGCCTATAACTGAGTAATAGGCAACGATTTTTTTTCTTTGTTGCTAAAAATCCTCAAAAAATTGTTGCCTAAAAGAATAGGCAATGGTAGATAAGACAACAGCTGAAAACTATTGCCTAAAATTGCCTATTTATTTAGGCAATGGTTTTCTTAGTTTAGGCAACAGTTTTTGGCCGTTGCCTAAGGCCAAAAATGTTGTAGTGCTTGCGTGTTCTAGTTTAATAGTAGACTTCTTTCTCTACTTCTTCTACTGGCTTATAGGTCTCCAGCTGGCTGAGTGTGTGTTGGATCAAAGGATGGTGAATGGGCTCAAGATCCATGCCAATTGAGGCCTTAAAAGTCAAATTCTACAGAGCCCATTTTCTTAGCATTCTGCACTTCATTTATAACTCCATTTTGATGCCCAATTTGATGTTTTCAAGTCTAGAAGTCTTCATAAGAAATGTATCTTTATGTCTCAGATTCCATTTGGGCTTAGTTTCACCTCAATTGGACTTGTACATCTCTAGATATGGCTTGTTTAATGCACTGAGGTCAAGCTACTCGGGATAGGGTGAGGCAGAATTCTAGTCTTGGCTTTAGCTCCAAATTCAGATAACTAATCATGTGATTAAGAGTTGGAGGCTACATGAAAGTTGTAGATCTATCTCTTAGCTTTCCTACAAGACAAGAATCACTTTAATTGAACAAGTGTAGCTTAAGATATAGCCAGAATACAGAAACTACTCAAAATGGCTGAATTATGCAGAATTTCTAAATTGATTCCAATTGACATCACACTATAAAAACATCTTAATACAGCTAGAAGTAAGCAATTTTAGACCTTAAAATGCTAAGTATGAGGACAAATAAATGCATGAAATAATACCTTTTTGAAGTCTTGGGTAACCTAATAAGAAAGTCCATAGTCACTCTCTCCCACTTCCACTCAAGAATCTTTATGTTCAGGTGCAAACCTATGGGTATTTAGTGTTTAGTTTTCACTCATTGGCTTGTGAGACATTTGAAAACAAATTTCGCTATGTTTGACTTTATTCCTTCCCATTAATAACTCATCCTAAGATCCTGATATATCTTACTGCTACCAGGATGTATAACATAGGAAGATGAGTGAGCTATGCACATGAGTTATTATCATAGATTAGAAACTTCAGGTGCCTATATGTGACCCTAAAGAGTTAAAACCCCATTATCATTTCTTGACTATGTAGATTTGGGCTCTTTCTCCATTTTATTCAACAATTTTCTCAAGTTTGCATCCTGACCTTATGCAGATATAATTTGATAAATTAATGGGAACTGCACTTGCACATGGACCAAAAAAATATACTTGGTTCTACTATTTGTAATTGAATTTCACTAGTTTCTACCTCATGTAACTCTTGAATCATCAGCCTCCTATGCACCTTCATGTGAGTAAGACTTTTTGCTGATTTCCTACTTAAGTCATCGGCTACCACATTGGCTTTGCCTAGATGATATTAGATAGAGTAATCATAATCTTTCACTAATTCCATCTAGTTGCATTGTCTTAAGTTTAGGTTTTTCTATTCAAAGATATGCTTTAAGCTCTCATGATCTGTGTAAATTTCACACTTTTTCCATACAGATAATAGTGCCAAATCTTCAAGGCAAATACCATAGCAACCATCTCCAGATCATGAGTAGTATAATTCTATTCATGCTTCTTGAGTTGACTTGATGCATAGGCTATGACCCTACCTTGCTACATCAAAACACACCTAAGACTAATCCTGGAGGCATCACAATAAATGGTGTAGTTATCACCACTGGTGGGTAAGGCCAACACGAGTGCCATAGTCAAGCACTCCTTAAGTCACTGGAAGCTTGCTTCATATCCATTTGACCATTCGAGTTTGGCATGCTTTTGAGTTAACTTGGTCAATAGAGCTAATATACAGGAGAAATCCTTTACAAAGTGGTGATAATATCCAACCAAACCTAAAAGACTACAAATCTTCATCACTGAGGTAGGTCTCGGCCAGTTTTAAACCATTTCTACTTTTTTGAGAGCCACACTGATGCTATCTTTTGAAACGACATGTCTTAAAAAAGCTACATTGGTTAACCATAACTCACATTTTGAAAATTTAGCATAAAGTTGATGCTCCCTAAGAGCCTGCAACACCAATCTCAAATATTGTTCATGAGTCTGGTTATCAAGGGAAAACACCAAAATGTTATTAATGAATACAATCATGAATTGGTCCAAATAAGGTTTGAAAATCTTATTCATCAGATCCATGAATGCTAAGAGACATTGGTTAAACCAAAAGACATCACGAGGAATTCATAATGACTATACCAAGTCTGAAAGGCAGACTTTGAAATGTTTTCCTTTCAAATTGTAGCTGGTGGTAGCCAAATTACAAGTCAATCATGGAAAAGTACTAAGCACCTTAGAGTTGATCAAACAAATCATCAATTCTAGGCAATGGGTACTTGTTCTTCACTGTGACCTTATTCAACTACCTATAATTAATGTAAAGTCTCAAGGTTCCATCTTTCTTCTTCACAAACAACATAAGTGCTCCCTACGGAGAATAACTGGGATAGATAAAACCCTTGTCTAATAACTCCAACAATTGCACCTTTAACTCTTTCAATTCAACTGATGCTATGTGATAGGGGGAATAGAAATAGGATTAGTCCTAGGAGTAACATCAACACAAAATTCAATTTCTCACCCTAGTGGCATTCCAAGTAATTCTTTTAGGAAGACATCTTGAAACTCCCAAACCACTAGCACACTTTCAACTTTCAGTTCTATCACTTCAATGTCCTGGATGAATGCTAAATATGCCTCACATCCTTTCTTAATCATTTTGCTAGTATGCAAGGTAAAAATTAGGTTGTCAGGGACATCACTTCTATCTCCCTGGAGTACAAGGACCTCCCTATCTGGTATATGAAAAATAATTAGTTTATTATGACAATCAACACATGCATAATATGTTGATAACCAATCCATGCCTAAGATGACATCAAAATCAACCATATCCAATACAATCAAATCAGCAAGCAAATTAGTTCCACAAACATTAATCTCACAAGAGGAGATCATTTTAGTAGTCATTAATGTCTGACCTAGGAGAGTAGATACTAACAGTTATGATGCTAAGGGCATTTGGGCTCTAACAAGTCACATAGCCAAGTAAATAAATACAAATGAATGAACAACACCTAAATCAAATAACACATAAGCTAGGATAGAATCAACTACCAATGTACCTATAACTACAGCATCTAAAGCCTGTGTATCCTACCTAGTTAGGGTGTACACTCTTATTATAGCTCCCTGATCTCTACCATGGCCTTTGCTAGAACTTTTACCTCCTCCTCTTGTAACATAACTAGACACTGGGGGTCTCGTGGGTGGCATGAATCGAGGTGGAACACTCCTAGATGCACCTGTCACTCTAATGCCACTAGATGGAGTAGTAGAGTAGCGGCATTCTCTCATAAAGTGGCCTAACTGACCACATCCATAACAAACTCTATCTTCTCACCTATAAATCCCTAAATGAACTCTCCCACAATTTTGGCACAACCTTGGTGCTTTGAATCTAAATGAAATAGGATAGCTTAAACTTAATCCCCTAAAAGAATGGTAACTAAAAGTAGTAACACTTGTGGGCCTTCAACTTTGAGCACCCACACCTACATGTTGTGAGGATATGGGTATCTTAGGTTTCCAAGAGGATGGTATACCAAAGGCAATAGATGTCTGCCTTTTGAAATCTCCACTCAAGCCCTAAATCTTGTTCTTAAACTATCCAGAGCTACCGTTGCCTTTTCCCTATTGGCAGTTGGAGACCTCTATCATGCACTTAAACCCTAGATCATGCTCTGATACCAACTTTGTCATGCTTGAGCCACTAGATGTGACTGGCGTAGAAGGCCAGCATAAGGAAACCCCCTACAGGCCTATTTATGCAAAATAACAAGTTAAGACACGTAACTACACCAACACAACTAAATGTGGTTATATACATTTCTACCAAAAATCTAGTAAAGTTTCCTTTATTTTTCAGATATCTTGGCACAAGGCCTATATACACAAAAAGGGTTATGCGGCCATCACAACCTGTATAACAACATAACAAAATGTAGTGGCCCAGACTATACAACCTATGTCCTACTAGGCATCCAGTAACCATACACATGCATAATACAATCCTAACATTTGCCATCAGTTTCCACTGTTCATATACCTAGACTTCATAGTAATGATCTACTCAATCAAGGAGTAGATCCCGTATTAGCATAAGATGGAGGGATGGTAGGAGTATCCTGTGGCTCTGAAAAATATTGAGAAGGAAGGTGTGAGTTTCATAGAAACTTAGTGAGTAGACAATCCCATAAAAATCAAAACATTATTTATATACCATAGTTCAAAAATAAATATAGCTGTGAAAATAAGAGTGCCCATTCTGTAGCCATAATCACAATATAAATTTGAAAATTATCATTTAACAAGAAAATCAAGTAATTGAAAACACTATATTCAACAACATAATATAAGTATCAAAATATGCTACCATGAAAATGTGCTCATCATAATGTAATATAAAAGAAAAATCAATAAAGATTTCTAAAAGTTATCAATGTTTAATATAGCAAAATATATGACTGCAATGCCAAAGGGACACTCCAAAAGTAACCACCACAATATAGTCATGATCTATCTAACACGTCTCTCAGATTCTCATACTATCATCCTTGTCCCACCATATATATCTCTCCATCACATATTCACAAGTGCACTTGTGGGTTCCCAATGAATTCTCTAGCGGATCTAGTATCTCAAATCAATTAATTTAGCATATTATGTAGCATAAATCTCAAAACAACATTTTTGTATCACTATATATAAAAGTCCTTATTTAAGTAAGCAATGTCTACCAAATATACATGAACTTGCCAAAGTATTTTCATATCCATTTATCACATAGAAAAATAGTATCATCAATTCCCATAGTACAAATCAAGTTAAAAATACATGCTTATCAGAGTAAATCACCTTCAAGTACACACACAATCTACAAATAAATTTTTGAAACCATATCAATTTATAGGAAAATCTCATTATTTCAAAAGAATCATAATATTCTATATACTTCAACTATTTTATCTTTGCAACTGGGATTTATTAAGTGAGGAGGATCATTCACTCACCTTAGACATTCCTTAGAATAGTTTATTTGCTCCTTAAGATGCTAAATCAACTCATTGGGAGAAATTAAGTTATTCAACCTAATTGGATATAATTGATGTTGAAATTAGCATTCAAGCTTAGATTGAAGATTTTCTAGCTAAGCACACCATTCAAGATTAATATTAAACTTCAATAACAACTAAACTTTTAGATCAAATAGTCAAAATCACCTACTTGGCTTTTTTAGTCGAAATTCCAAATTTGTTGGTATTGGTGTGCTTAATCCTTCAATAGAAGTTTCATTGAAGCAAGACAATGCAAAATAACAAGAAAATTTCAAATTTCTTTCGGCTAGCACTGTAAGGGTTTCAAGGGAAATGTCTTGAAAGCTAGCTATAGGATTGCTATAAAATAAATTCGATGATTTAGGAATACTCGCCTGAGTTCAAAGTGCTAGTAGCTAACTCAGCAAAGTTGGGATATCGTTGATAAGCCTATGGAATCTACTGGCTAAACTATTGCAATAAGGGAGGGATGTGCCGATCAGCTGCTACCTTGAGTTGGGTGAGACGCCAGTGGATGGAAGAAGCTAGCCAGATACCATTAGAAGGCGAAGGGCTGAAGAGGATGAAGTTGCTGGTAGCTATAGTGGAGAAATAGAGCAGAGGGACTTCAGGAAAAATAGAGCTAATCACGTGCATTAGAAGGGGAGGAAGGATGCTAACTAGCTAGACACTCTGCTTGATGGCAATAGTGTTGGAGAAAGAAAAAGCTTGCTTGAGAAAGGAGGTCAACCAAAGAAATTGCACGGAGGAGAGCTTCGAGAAGAATAGGGTACGTGTAGGAGAGACAAAATATTATACATAAAGTTAAATGGTGAAAATTACACATTGACCACATTGACTTGCTATCATCTTCAATTAGGTCCTTTTGTAAAAGGGAAAAACTACATTATGGCCCCAACAAAGAGTTTAAGTCTTTCACTTTGGTCCCTCAACCAACATTTTCCATTTTTTTTGAAATAATGTATTACACATCTAATCATGTCCATGAGCATGTATTTCAACTTTCTTGTGAACCAATCTTGTATGGATGTTCTAATGCAAAAGGTTGTTAGTCTAAAAAACTTACAATCTTGGAGATATCATACAAAAGAATCAGAATTCACATCTATTTATTATATTTTTATTACACTTACCATCTTTATCAAAACTAGCACACTTGAGAATTTGAGTTCAATCTCAACTATAAATGCCCCAAAAGAATTTAAGGATTCTAACTTTTTAGTGGATATTTCCACCTAATAAAAATTGGTCAATCACCAATAAAAGTAAAATATCAGTATCCACCTATAGCATTTGACATTATTAGATCACCTACATTATTATGAATCAACATCAATACATCCAACATTCTAGTCCATCAAATCTAGTAAGGAGTATCTCTCTCGATGTAATCAATACACACATAAAAAAGGATAACTCTAAGTTGTGAAGAATCTCTTTTTTTATCAATCACTGTATCCTTCTATTGAGATATCACCTAGAAACCTATCACACACCATTGAAGACCCCACATTAATTGTAAGCCTTTTGTATTTGGCCATAATATTTAACTAACCGAATCTTTAATTTCCAAATGGCAACTACTTCTACTTATTCATCTCGCTTTTTCCACCATTTTCAATCTAACTATCAGCTTTTATTACTTGACTTTCTCTTGTTTTTTAACATCTATAAAAGATTTATAATGTAAATAATTGCACCTTCATCTATCCACCAAGTTTTAGACAAAACATGTCACCAGAGCCAACAAAACATCATGATTTATTGTGATATGCACTCAAATTAGCTTTCTTGCTTCTTAAAATTAGGTTCCTTTGGGTGCAATTTATTTCCATGCTTAGCACTCTATCCATGTGAAACAAAGTGAGTACAAAGATCTTTTAGTTCTTCATGTCATCTTTCGTCTGACTAACTATAGAAATTATTTTATTGAAAATCTACTCACCCTCTTAGTTATGATATGATGTCTCTTGAACATCAATTTGAACTAGGAGAGACTCTAAAGCATGCTAAATTAAATGATTATTTTCTAAACCCACTTTCATGCCCATGAGTGATTATAATAGTATACCGATTCCATGATATGCTTACTAATTCCACTAATACTATCTTAAATAGTTTTATCTAGCAACAAGAGGTAATATCCTTTTCAACCTTATCGAACTTTATAAACTTATCAGCTACAAAGTTTATAATCACTTTGGTATTTGCAGAGTTAGCAATGCTTTTTATGTTAGTTTTATCCTTACTATACATCATAACCATTAAGTACACTTCATTAGAGTGTATCTACTTTTCCAGGAGAGCCCTTGTGCAGTAGTAGAGTCATCATCTATCTTTGGCTATCTTTCTTTTCATGCCAAATATAAAATTTAGTGATTGCTTGATATGATATCAGCAATTTAGCCCATATATCTTCCACTCAATCCAATTATCAAAATTAGTTGTTTTCAAGGTAATAAATTGCATAGGTAACAAATGATTAAGGAAATAACAATTTAAGAAATTTATCATAAATCTTCAAATCATATGTTCAACATAGTATCATGCTATAATATTATTTTCAATAATTATGCAATTCCAAACAGTATGACAATATGAAACCCAACACTAATAGGGCAGTTAATGCTTCATAATATAATATAAGAATTGAATGTTACATTCATAAAATCTAACACCGATAGGTTATTTAAAATTTTAAAAACATAACAAGTAATCCTAATACTCATATTATCACCAACAAACTCTGCTAATAATATTACACTAATAGGGCATATATGTTGCTAACATAACACTCTCCTAGATACAATTCTAAAATTTAATTTTAGCAAAATTTTTTGCAACTGGTCCCATAATAGGTAAATATACAATTGCACAAAATTTTATGGCATAATATGAGTAAAATTGATTCTTATATTATTTTATAAATTGCACAAAACAAACCAAAGAATATTTAGATATACCAAAAGCATCAAATTAGTCCACAAAAATTGTATACAATAGTATAATATGTAAAAATCATACAATAAATTTTTTATGTCCAAAAAATATGAAATTAATGCTCAAATAAATAGGACAATAATTATATAAAATATTTTTATATCTAGAAAAATTTGAAAAAAATTATAGATAGTAGTCCAATATGTAGCAAACATATAAAAAATTTTCATATCCAAATAATTCTTCAAATAAATTGAAAAAAATAAATAAAATATTTTTATTTGTAGAACAATTTGAAAAAATTACCACAAATAGAGTTCAAAGAGTAGAGCTTGGTGGTATAATTTTTATCACCATCCACCACCTTTAAGATGGCGCATGCCCCCCACACATTACTAAAGTGAGTTGCCAACTTTGTAATTAGATCCAAATCGGTTTGTAAACTCTTTCAATTTAACCATTTTTTTTTCAAAATTCTTACATTGGTTTCGTTAGCCATATCATTTTTGATCAAAACTATCAATTAATTTCACAAAATTGACACTTGTTTGTGCAATTGAAAACACTAAAACTAATTCAAGTTTTCAGAAAAAATTTCTTCTAAGAATGTGATAATTGAGGCAACAACATTTCGGGTTTTCCAAAATTGATTGAGGGCTTTTATAATACCCAAACCTTATTAGTAATGAATTTCATAAATTACTTGTATAAAATCATATTGTTTCAAATTATTCAAGATTTAAAGGTATCTTTTATTTCAACTATTAAATAAATCCTTACTTTACCTTGTGACAAGATTTATTATTTAAGTTTTATTCAGTGTTGCTATAAAAATATATTGTTAATTGCTTGAAAATATTTGAATTGTTATTTATTTGAACTACTAAATAATTGCTTTACTTACTCTACGATCAAATTCAAATTATAAGTATTACTAATACTTATTGTGCTTTATTAAATTCAATCTTATATTCAATTAAGGTGCATTTAAGGCACTGGCTAAATTGTTTTAATTATTCAATGTGTATTATATGTATCTCAGTTTTAATAAGTTTTAATTTAAAATCTATGTATAAATATTTTCTACGTCACTGTCACACAGAAAAGAGAAATAACTTTACTGTGCTTTGCACTGTATAGTGATCTCATATTTACATCAATATTTTAAGATTACGTAATGCTACTACAAAGGCAATTTGATTTGTTTCACTTGAAATTATAAAGTTTTGTTTGCTGTGAAATGAGGAAAGGGTCAACCTATGAAGGTGCAGAACTAACAAGGCTACACCTCCATTTTTTTTTATTATTATTATTCTTTTTATCAAGTTCCTTTAGTTGTATTTATTTTAGAATATATATACACACAAAATAACAGAAAGCTTTGCCCACATCTCTCTGTCATAAAATAGCAACAGAATCCTATTGGAGAAAGAGAGCAAAACGCGAAGACCTAGGCCCTTGTGATTAGGCTCTTCACCTGACCTCCAACCTTCGGCAATAGTGGCGCACGTAACCTGCCACTCATCCATCGCTTCGCCCTGGCCAGACCACCTTTCTCCTTCCACTGCTCGGGTCACGTACAACTACAGCTCAACGAGTAGCAGCCAACGCTGCTGCTTTGGTGCTACCCAGTTCGGCCTCCCTCCTCCGACAGCTTTTTGGCAGCGAATCAGCCCAGAATGAGTTGTCTACTGACTCATTAGCACTTGGTGAGTTTATTTGTGACCCTAAAATCAAGTTATGCTTAAGTTTTCCTATTTATTTATTTTTTTAAGATGATTGCTATTACACCCTAACCCCCAATTGTGTGAATGCTGTGTTTTCTACTTAAATCAGCTTCAATTCGTGAAACCCACGAGGAAATGAGTGAAATTGTGCTATATCCTATCTCAATCCAAGAATTCAAGTATGTCTTCTTGCTAATGGATTTCCAACCCTAGGTCTTGAAGTTCAAATTACAATGTAGGATGAGTTTAATTGTGTAAGGGGCTCTAAAATTAATGAAGGGCTTAATTATGGGTTAAATTATGTTCAATTTCTAGATTGGAACCTACTTGTCAAATTGGCACCTTACTTGGAAAAGTTGAACTTCAAAGGGAATAGGGAATAAGAAGCCATACAAGGAAGTTAAAATTGTCTTCATTCAAGTTTGGATAGGATTTTGAGATGAAAAAAGATGTGATATCTTTAGATGATGAGCCTATAGCATAGTTTTACATAAATATTACTTCCTTATAACATTTCATAATATGTTATTATTTATCTAACTTTGAAGCTATTTTTTGTACCACTGATGTACTTGAAATTAGTTTCTTCTAAATCAGGGAAGAAAATAACAAAACTTGAAATTAGTTTTAAGTTAATATTAAGGAAAATCTGATATATAGGACTTAAACTTAGTTTTAACTTTTTTCATACATATGTCAAGAAGCGGTCGTGCTACAGGAAAGGGAGCCGATAGAGCCATTAGAGGTCATGATCATGGGGGCTATGTGATGAGAATCTTATTACAAACAAGGATGGATGCAAGCAAAACTTAGGTCACACAGCATCTGGAAGCACATTCTTTATAATTTAAAACTTAAACTAATTAGCAAGGTAATTTCATCAAAAGGGTAGATCAATTTGGTACATTTTATAGGGAAGCTCTTCTCATAACTCTCATTATGTTTAGAATGAGAAGTCTTTCTCTCAAATTCAATCCATGAAGATGCACTACCATATGCTTGCTTGTTATGTAATCTCCACTACTCAAAAATCACATGCATAGCACAAATCATAAGGACTTCACAAGGTTGTAATGTGGCCAAAGGAAAAGGGGAAAGGGAAGGAATGTGA
>JANHAO010024035.1:0-11732 GCA_026873985.1 Saraca asoca
TCATGGCATAAATATGAAAGAAAGTCAATAAACTTTCTAAAATGTGTATATCAATGCTCAATTAATTAAAACACTTAACTAGAATCCCAAAGGAAAATCCCCAGAGGCAACCACACATGATAAACATAACATCATAACATCGTCTCGCCCTAATCCATCCGGACACGCCAATCGAATATTTATATATCTGGTCACCCACCCTTATTACGCCATTACACAAAGCAGTCACAAGTGCACTTGAGGTTACTAATGAATTTTTAGTGGATCCAGGACCTTATCAATAAGTCATCATATAGAAAAATAGAAATAATAAATTTCAACAATACAAATCAAGATGAAATACATAACTTTATCATGACAAATCATCTTCTTATATATATATATATATATATATATAACATACCAACATACTTTCGAAATCACATCAATATATGAGAAAATCCCATTTTCAAAAGAAATCATATAATAAAATTATTTCATACTTTAAATGGGATTTGACAAAAGAGGAGGATCATCCATTCACCTTAAACACTCTTTAAAATGATCTAATTACTCCTTAATATGCTAAATTGACTCACTTGAAGAAATTGAATTTTCAGCCTAGTTGGATATAATTAATGTTAAAATTAGCATTTAAGCTTAAATTGAAGATTTTCTAGCTAAGCACACCATTTAACATTAATATTAAACTTCAACAATTGAACTTTTAAGATAAAATAGCCAAAATCACCTACTTGGATTTTTTAGCTGAAACTTCAAATTTGTTGATGTTGGTGTGCTTAATCCTTCAATAAAAGCTTTACTGAAGCAAAACAATGCAAAACAACAAGAAAATTTCAAATTTCCTTTAGCTAGAACAGTAAGGGTTTCAAGGGAAATTTCTTGAAAATTAGCTATAGGATTGGTATAAAATAAATTCAATGATTTAGGAATACTGACCAGCTTCCAAAGCATCGGTGGGTAGCTCGATCGGAGCTAGGGACGTCGCTAGTGAGTTGAGGTGAATTGCTAGTCGAACGAGTTGAAATAGGGGAAGAAGAAAGGGAAAAGTTGTTGTTGGGAGTAGACAAGGAGAAGGACGCTGGAGAAGGTAATCGGATGGAGGGAAATTGTTGAAGCACATCAGTCGATGATGGCTAAAGGAGATCGACATCAATTGGAACGGAGGAGGACAACACAAGGAAGCTTTGGGGAAAGGCTGGTCGTGTGAAGGGAAAGAAGGAGTTGACTAGGAAATCACACTTAAAAAGAAATGGGAAAATCTATGTTTTGACCCTATTGACCTAGCAATAATTTCAACGAGGTCCTCCTACAAAAAGAAAATTTTCATTTAAGCCCCAACAACTTTTAAAACTTTTCACTTTTGTCCTTCTGAAATTATTTTCCTATTAATTATTATTATTATTGTTATTTTATTTTTTTTAAAGTATTACAAATTCTTTCCCCCAACAAAAGAATTCGTCCTCAAATTCTAAAAACATCGTCATAAAGAGTCAAGATCGATACCAACAAATTACTTGAACAATTAAGGGTATTTGTCCAACATAACTGACTCAGGTACCCGGTCATTTCTTCCTTTCTATGGTTTTCCCATAGGACTTTCATTGATGGATATTCCTTGGAATGAAGCATCCTTATTTGGCGATTAACTATAGCGACCAAACACTCCTTATATGTAAGATGGCTATCCAACTTGACCAGAACTTGAGGAAGGACGTGTGATGGATTTGACACATATTTCTTCAACATTGACACGTGAAAAACTAGATAAATACCTTCCATCTTTGGAGGTAGATCCAACCTATATGCCATAGCACCAATCCATTTCTCAATGGGAAATGGGCCTATATATCAGGGACTCAACTTTCCCTTTTTGCTAAATCTCATTCCTTTCATGGGCGATATCTTCAAGAATAGCTAATCACCCACTTGGAATTCTAAGTCTCTTCCTCTCTTATTAGCATAGGACTTTCGACGGCTTTGAGTTGTTAATAGCTTCTCTCAAATGATTTTCACCTTTTCATTTGCATCTTGCACTAAGCCCGGGCTCAACAACTTTGCCTCTCCTATTTCAAATCATCCGATTGGAGATCAACACTTCCTCCCATATAATGTTTCAAAAAAAGCCATTTGAATGGTAGAATGGTTACTGTTGTAATAAGCAAATTCAATCAAGGGTTAGTATCTCTCCCAGTTACTTTCAAATTCCAACGCATAAGCCTGAAGCATGTCTTCTAAGACTTGAATGGTCTTTTCAGATTGACCATTCGTTTGGGGATGAAAGGCTATGCTGAAATGAAGTTGTGACCTCAAAGTCTCTTGGAAAGATCTCCAAAATCAGGTAGTAAATTGAGTATCTTGATCGGATATAATTGACAATAGAACCTTATGTAGAGACATAATCCGATCCAGGTATAACTGGACATACTAAGAGGTTGAATAGGTAGTTTTCACCGGAAGAAAATGGGCACTCTTGGTCAAACAATCTATAATTACCCAAATTGAATCATAGTCCTTCGGAGTCCTTGGTAGTCTAAAAACAAAATCCATAGTCACTCTCTCCTATTTTCACTTAGGAATTTCAATATTCTGATGTAGGTCTGTGGGCCTTTGATGTTCAGCTTTCACTTGTTGACATGTGAGACATTTGGAGACAAATTCCACTATGTCTCGTTTCATTCCTTCCTACCAATAGTCCGTCCTAAGATTCTGATACATCTTATTGCTACTAGGATGTATGGCATAGGAGGATGAGTGAGCTGTGTGTATAAGAAGTTATTGCAAATTAAAAACTTTAGGTACCTATATGTGACCATGAAAAGTTAAAGCCTTTTTATCATTTCTTGACAAATCAAATTCGGGCTCTTTTCCCATTTTATTCAATAACCTGCACAAGTTTGCATCCGACCCTATGCAATGATAATTTGATCAATCAATGGGAACTGCACTTGCACATGAGCCAAAAATACCTTCAATTCTGCTATTTGTAATTGAACTCCATGAGTTTCTATCTTATGCAGCTTTCGAATCATCGACCTCTTGTGCACCTTCATGTGAGCAAGACTTCTTGCTGATTTCCTATTCAGAGCATCAGCTACCACATTGGATTTGCCTGGATGATACAAGATAGAGCAATCATAATCTTTCACCAATGCCATCCAGTGGCGTTGTTTTAAGTTCAAGTCTTTCTACTTAAAGATATACTTTAAACTCTTGTGATTTATGTAATAAGAGCACCAAATCTTCAAGGCAAACACTACTACAGCCATCTCCAGATCATGGGTGGGATAGTTGTTGACGACAAAATTTGATTTGTGCGGGGAGCCTAAACTTCAGCCAACGAGTGTGTGTAGTTCGTATGTCCCAAGCTGTTTTCTGACCTGAAGGGTGTGCAGACTAGAAGATGATGAAGGTGGCAAAGAGGAAGAAAGAGGGTGGCGTGCGCGCAATGTTTAACGTGGTTCGGCTAAATCTGGACGGTATCGGACCCTATGTCCATTGCGAAGCTTTTATTAATATTTTGAAAGAGATTTTTACAGAGTTTTTGCATACAAGTTTTTCAGCATCTTCCCTCTTTTAACAATGTATTCCTATTTATAGAGGAAGTAAGAGTTACATAAAATAATTACAAGCTATAGTTGTGTTACAACAAGAAATAAATGAAAAAGATAAACAGACTCCTGCAATTCGACTGCTACAGGCTTCTTTCTGCGGGGTGGGCCCCTCTTATTAGTTGTAGACTGGCATTTGCATGTGTCTGTCGTTCGGTATTGCTTTATCATGCAAGATGTCTGCTATCTTAAGTTAGGGTTCCTAGCTCAGGATTGCTATGGAGGATTGTTGTAGCGAGCTTGGTGTCGCTATAGCGGAATAGTGAGCTCGGGCAGGGTAATCAGCTGCTTAGCGAGCCGATCTTGTGATGACCTCATTGTGTCGCTTTCTGGCAGTAAGCGAGGTGGAGCTCGTTGGGCATCCTTAGCGAGCTGGGTGACTTAGCCTTTGTCGGGCTCGTGCCAACTTATTTTTTAAAGCCAATTTTCACCTATAATATTAGCCCCCAACTCTCGGTTTGCTTTGCGAACTGGGAGTTGCGATTTTTCTATGGCTTTGTTCATATCTCCAATCAGAGTCCTTGCTTGACCGGATTGTCATTTCAGACTTTTTGTCTGTCTTTTCATTTCTGCATTAGGCCATGCTTTCTTCTGTTGGCAATTCTTGGCCGTTGGCGTGGCACTGTCATTCGTTTTGGGCCGTTAGATGAAGATTAGCCAGATGTCTTCTAGATTTTTGGATGGACCGAGCTGGTCTTTTTATACCCTGAGGGTCTTCTTCTTTTTCACAAAGAAGCTTAATGGAAGAGGCTGAAGAGCCCCTTGCGTTTTTGGTGTCTTGGCTTTCGGTGAAGCTTATGGAGACATGGATGGGTTGTTGTAGAGTGTTAGAAGGCATGGATAGCCTATTGCACGTGGCTTCGTCGCAGGATTCGTCTGGTGGGCTCTTGAGGAGTCTTGTGTTGATCTCGGACCATCTTCCCCAGCTCCTTCCATAGAATCTAGCATGGCTGTTGGGACTCTTGGCGCCCTTTTTAGCTATATTGAGTTTGTTCCAGGAAGAATCGCTAGCCGAGTATAAGAAGACAGCAGGAGTGGAGTTGCTGGTCTTCCTGCTGGTGGGAGTTTGCGTCTTGGTTTAGCTGGCTCATCACTTTCTTGCCGGAATAGTAGTATTAGGCTTACAGGCTTCTTGCCTTTGTTTTTGCATTTCTTCTTCATCTGATGTAATTTTACCTCGTTGAGGCCTTTTGGTGTAAAAGCTCTTCTGTGTAGCTTCTGAAGGTTGTATTGGATGCTTTGTAAATTGTTGCTTGTATATTTTTTTATGATTAATGAAATGTCCCTTTGGCCAATCGACTGTGTTTTTAGCTTTATGTTTTCCGTTTGGTTACTTTTGGCAAGTGAGAATCAGGTCGCATGAGCTATAACTGATGAGGGCTCGTACACGAGCTGTGATTTTCTAGCTGCATGTTAGCTGCGGGTATTTGCATAAGAGCTGCAACAAGTTTGTTTTAGTGTCCTTGCGACGTGGCGAGCTAGTTGCAAGATATGTGATTTGAGTGTGCCGTCAAGGTAGGCTCTTGGGCCGTCTCACCCTTGATTTTGTTTTGCTGTAGCAAGGTGATAGCTCATCGCTAGATGAGATCGCACGTCCGTACCACAGCAAGCTCGTTGCTCTGTTTTATAGCAATCTTGTTGCTTAGTAAGGCAGCAAGCCCGTTACTCAGTGAGGTAGCAAGCTCGCTGCTCAGTCTCGTAACAAGCTCGTTGCTCAGTCTTGCAGCAAGCTCGTTACTCAGCAAGGTAGCAAGCTCGTTGCTTAGCTCCACAACAAGCTCGTTGCTCAGCGAAACAGCAAGCTTATTGCTCAGTGGTCTGGGAATTTGTACTCCTGGTCCCAGTTTGAGGGACTTGGTTTGCTCTGGATGTATCAACGGGGTAGGCCTCACACCATTTCACCCTTGGATGAATCCTTGCAATGGTGGAGTGAAAACTCGCTATTTAGATAATGCTCTTTCGGCCAATCGGTTGTAAATTATATAGATTCAGCATAGAATGATTGATACAACTCATTGTCTTCGGTCTCAAGAAAATATTACAGGATTAGAATATGGTCCTGATGGAAGGCTCTAGCTCTTGGCTAATGACTTGCTGAACCTATTAAGCTCGTTGCTCTGGTGGTTTCACCACGTAATCTTGTAGTCGGCCTCTTCTGATGAGGTCCTCAATGGCATCTTTCAATGCTCGGCATTTTGAGGTGATGTGTCTAGCCTCATTGTGATAAACGTAGAATTTGCTTGAATCTCTGGACTTGGTGGGGACCCTCATTGATCTAGGTCTTTCGAAGTTCTCGTTGTGCCTTTTCGCGGCAAAAATTTTATCTTGTGTGTTTGACAGGATGCTGTAGCTTTTGAAGTGATCTCCAGGTCATTGGGGCTTCGCCTTCTTTGCGAGCTGAGGAATGGGGTTGTGACTGTGACCCTCGTCGTTCCTCTTTTTGCTTGTGGTCGGACCATTGGCATTCGCTTTCTATCTGAGTTCCTCCGTTTCGAAGGTTTCTTCCCATCTTATTTGTTTGATAGCTCGCTCATAGAATTCTGCAAGGTCTCGAGCTGGGGACTTGTAGAGGCTTCTGTATAGCTTTCCGTCTTTACAAAGTCCCGCCGAGATGACTGTGAAGATGCTTTCCTTCGAAAGATTCTCCACGGAGTTGGCCTCGTGGCTGAATCAGGCTGTATAATCCTTCAACGATTTGTTCTTGTGCTGAAAGATCATTGCGAGATGGCAAGGAGGCGCGAGCTGCCTCTTCAGAGCTCGGTATTGGTCAATGAATTTCTTTTGGCATTCTTTCCAACTACTGATGCTGTGAGCTGAGAGGTGTCTGAATCATGCTTAGGATACTCCTCCTAATGTGGCCGGAAAGACATGGCATTTCACCAGGGGATCAGTTGTTTGAAGATCCATGTGGATATTAAACGCATCAAAGTGGTCACTCGGGTCACTGTTCTCGTCGTACAATGGTATAATGGATACTTTAAGTTTCTGTGGGAGAGGCTACATCTCGATCTCCACAGAAAACTGAGCTTTCCTCGTAGCAAGGTTGATTGCTTTGAGGTCGTGGGTATTCCTATAGCTGTTTGAGCCTTTGGAGGACTCCTTCCATTACCAAGTTCTGTGCTTCAGGCTGAGGGGTGGAGCTTCCTGCTCGTTGCAAGCCCTTCAGTTGTTGACTGTCATGATCTTCGTGAGTTTCCCTTTGAGCCTCTTTACAAAGCTACTGGAGTTGTGTCATGATTTTCTCGTCTTTGTGTGCTTTGAGCTTGAGCCTGGACCAATGCTTTAACAATTTTGGCCAGCTCTCTTACCATGTTTCCAAGCGCTGGTTGGGGTTGGCTGGGCGTTTGCACCTCCTGAGTTTCAGGGACATCAGTGGAATGCTGGTGAACCCCCATAGCAGGAGTGTCCGCTGGTTGGAGGACTGGAGTGGTTGAACTCCGTGTGGTTCTTCCTCTCGCCATTGTAGTCGCAATGACGAATGCACTGGGAAAATGGATGTAGAAAATAGATCAGCCCTCCTTCTAGCGCCAAAAATGTTGACGGCGAAATTTGATTAGTGCGGGGAGCCCAAACTTCGGCCAACGGGTGTGTGTAGTTTGTATGCCCCAAGTTATTTTCTGACCTAAAGGGTGTGCAGACTAGAAGATGATGAAGGTGGCAAAGAGGAAGAAAGAGGGCAGCGTGCGTGCAATGTTTAATGTGGTTCAGCTAAATTCGGACAGTACTGGACCTTACGTCTATGGTGGAGCTTTTATTAATATTTTGAAAGAGATTTTTACAGAGTGTTTGCATACAAGTTTTTCGGCCTCTTCCCTTTTTTAACAATGTATTCCTATTTATAGAGGAAGGAAGAGTTACATAAAATAATTACAAGCTACAGTTGTGTTACATTGAGAAATAAATGGAAAAGACAAATAGACTCTTGCAATTCGGCTGTTGCAGGCTTTTTTCTATGGGGTGGGCCCCTCTTGCCAGCTGTAGATTGGCATTTGCATGTGTCTGCCGCTCGATATTGCTTTATCGTGTGAGATGTCTGCTATCCTGAGCAGGGTTTCCTAGCTCGTGATCGTTGTGGAGGATTGCTGTAGCGAGCTTAGTGTCGTTGTAGTGTAATAGCGAGCTCAAGTAGGGTAATCGACTGCTTAGCTCGTCAGTCTTATGATGATCTCGTTGTGTCGCTTTCTGGCTGTAAGCGAGGTGGAGCTTGCTGGGCGTCCTTAGTGAGCTGGGTGACTTAGCCTCTACCGGGCTCGTGTTGACTTATTCTTCAAAGTCAATTTTCACCTATAACAATAGTTTTGCTCATGCTTCTTGAGTTGCCTTGATGCATAGGCTATGACTCTACCTTGCTATAACAAAATGCGCCCAAGACCAATCTTGGCAGCATCACAATAAATGGTGGTTACTGCCACTAGTGGGTAAGGCCAACACTGGTGCCGTAGTCAAGCATCCCTTAAGTTGCTAGAAGCTTGCTTCGCATGCATCTAACCACTCAAATTTGGCATTTTTTTTGAGTCAGCTTGATCAATAGAGCCGAAATATGGGAGAAATCTTTTACAAAGTAGCGATAATATTCAGTCAAACCCAAGAAACTACGAATATCCGGTATTGAGGTGGGTTTAGACCAATTTTAAACTGCTTCCACCTTTCTGGGATCTACATTGATACCTTTTGAAATCACATGTCCCAGAAAAGCTACATTTGTCAATCAAAACTCATATTTTGAAAATTTTGCATAGAGTTGATGCTCCTTGAGAGTCTGCAACACTAATCTCAAATGTTGTTCATGAGTCTGGTTATCAGGAGAGTACAACAAGATGTGATCAATAAACACAATTACAAATTGATCCAAGAACGGTTTAAAGACCTTATTCATCAGGTCCATGAAAGTTGTGAGGGCATTGGTCAAATGAAATGATATCATTAGGAATTCATAATGATCATACCGAGTTCGAAAAGCAGTCTTTGGAATGTCCTCCATTCGAATTCGCAACTGGTGATAACCTGACTGCATGTTAATCTTGGAAAAGTACTGAGCACCTTGGAGTTGGTCAAACAAGTCATCAATTCTAGGTAATTGGTACTTTTTATTCACAGTGACTTTATTCAATTGCCTATAGTCAATGTATAGCCTCATGGTCCCATGCTTTTTCTTTATGAACAGTACCATGACTCCCCAAGGAGAAGTACTGGGATGGATAAAACCCGTGTCTAACAACTCTTGCAATTGCACCTTCAATTCCTTCAATTCAGCAGGTGCAATGCAGTATTGGGGAATGGAAATAGGAGCAGTCCCAAGGACAATATCAATGCAAAATTCAATTTGTCGTTCCGGTGGCATTCCAAGTAATTCTTCCGGGAAAACATTTAGAAATTCTTAAACTACTGGCACACTTTTTGCTTTTAGTTCTGTCACTTCAGTGTCCCTGATGAATGCTAAATAGGCCTTACATCCTTTTTGAATCATTTTTCTGGCACGCAAGGCAGAAATTAGATTGGTAGGGACATCATCCTTGTCCCCTTTGGAGTACAAGGACCTTTTTATCTAGTATGTAAAAGTTGACCAACTTATTATGACAATCAATACATGCATGATGTGTTGATAACCAATCCATGCGTAAAATGACATTAAAATCGAGCATATCTAACACAATCAAATTAGCAAGTAAATTAGTTCCATAAACATTGATCTCATAAGAAGAGATCATTTCACCAACTGTCAATGTCCGACTTAGGGGAGTAGATATCAACAGTTGTGATGCTAGGGGCATTCGAGGTCTAGCAAGTCGCATAGCCAAGTAAATAGACGCAAATGAATGAGTAGCACCTAAATCAAACAACACATAAGTTAGAATAAAATCAATTGTCAATGTACCTGTAATTATAGCATTTGAAGCCTGGGCGCCCTGCCTTGCTAGGGTTAATACTCATGCACTAACTCTTCGATCGCTACCACGGCCTCTACTTGTAGAACTTCCACTTCCTCCTCTAGTTGTAGAATTAGTCATTGGAGGCCTCATGGTTGGCGTAACTTGAGACGAGGCACTGCCTAATGTCCCCGTGACCTTGGTGCCATTGGGTGAAGCAGAAGAATGAAGACAATCTCTCACTAAGTGGCCTTCCTGACCACATCTATACCAAGCTTTAGTTCCTTTCCTACAAGTCCCAGGGTGAACTCTTCCACAAAATTGACACAACCTTGATGCCTTAAATTTGGCTAAAGTAGAGGGATGAGAGCTAGATCCCCCAAAAGAGGGATGGCTAGGAGCAATGGCACCTGAGGGTCTTTTAAAATGGGGTGTACTTGAAGCCATTGAGATTTGTCTTCCTGTATCCCTAC
Organism: Saraca asoca; assembly: GCA_026873985.1. NCBI lineage: Eukaryota > Viridiplantae > Streptophyta > Magnoliopsida > Fabales > Fabaceae > Saraca > Saraca asoca. The sequence continues at coordinate 9,952 of JANHAO010024035.1, forward strand.
TGGAACTTTGAGTTCTAGATTTCTTCCTCGAGCCCCTTTGAGTTTCTCTATCTTGCCTTCTTTCCTTAGCCTTACTTCCAATTCTATTGCCCTGTTATACACTTGCTCATAGGTGGTGCCTTCAAAAAATGGTATAGCATTAAAGTATTTATCATCTATGCCCCTAGCAAACCTCAATGCTTTGTCCTTCTCAGTTGGGATCAGATGCCTCGCAAATTGGGTCTCTTAAAATGGGTTGTACTTGAAGCCATTGAGGTTTGTCTTCTTGCATCCCCATTGGAACTTTGAGTTCTAGATTTATTCCTCGAGCCCCTTTGAGTTTCTTTATCTTGCCTTCTTTCCTTAGCCTTCCAATTCTATTGCCCTGTTATACACTTGCTCATAGGTGGTGCCCTTAAAAATGGGTTTAGCACTAAAGTATTTATCATCTAGCAAACCTTAATGCTTTGTCCCTCTCAGTAGGGATTAGATGCCTCGCAAATTAGGAGAGCTAGAGGAATTGGGCAACATATTTAGAAATCGTTGACTCTCTTTGTTTCAAATTATAAAATTCTTGCATTTTTTCATAACGTTGCCCTTCAGGGAAGAATTGCTGTAGAAAGGCCATATGGAACATTTCCCAAGTGGTAGTCCCTTCACTTATGGGCCTATTATGTTCCCATCCTTGGTATTACCTTTTTGCAGATCCCTCAAGCTGGAATTTCAATAGCTTTATTGCCGTATCTTTGTCTAAAGTGAGTGGATAATCCTCCTCTTTTGTTAAATTCCATTTAAAGTATGAAATAATTTTAATATATGATTTGTTTTGAAAATGAGATTTTCTCATATATTGATGTGACTTCGAAAGTATGTTTGTATGTTGCATATGTACAAGAAGATGATTTGCCACGATAAAGTTATGCATTTCATCTGGATTTGCATTGTTGGAATTGATGATTTCTGTTTTTCTATATGATGATTTATTGATGAGGTCCTGAATCCACTGGAAATTCATTAGTAACCTCAAGTGCACTTGTGACTTGTTTGTGTGATGGTGTAATAAGGTTGGGCGGTCAGATATAGGAAAATTCTTAGTGAGTCAATGTGTTCGTAAATTTCATCACAGTATTCTTTAAGTCTGTAGTCCATGCTGGGGCATTTGAGAAAGAGGGACTAGCTGAAGCCTCATATGTGGATGGAGCTCCTGATTCAAATTGGGAGCTTTTTGGTTGTAATTCTTCTTGTGTAGCACTGCCTCAGCCTCTAGGTTTGTCACGGCCTTAAGGTAACGACTAGGAAGAAGCTGGTTGATGACAAACTTTTTCAGACACTTTTTCATATTGGCATCTGTGTGGAAGTTGGATTCTAGGCGGCATTGTCCTATTATGAAACAAGAAATTTGTTTTAGGTAGGATTTAATACACACGTAGGATTGAAAATTTAGGAAATGTGGATATTATTAATATACATTCATGGTGTTGGGCATCAGTATATTCTTTTTCATATGTTGTGCTCCTGGGCATACTAACATAAACTTAGTATGCCTATCCCAATTTGATAGTTGGGGACCCCTAATTATGCACCTAAACCCTAAACCATGCTCTGATATCAACTTTGTTATGCTCCAACTCTCAGCACATGATTGGCGTAGAAGGTCACCATTATGAAACCCTCTACAAGATTGACAATGCATAATAACATGCTAAGCCTTATAATCTGATACACCCTTAGCCCAAGTGTACAAGAGAAGGAAGCATAAGTTGGGTTCTCATGGGCCTAAGAATAGGGCTGATTTTATTGGA
>JANHAO010024036.1:0-11727 GCA_026873985.1 Saraca asoca
GTTAGAACTAACTTTTAAATGAATGTTAGAACTTGAATTAATTCACTTAAATTATATGTTGATATGGTTTATATATTTTTCACTTTCGATGGTTCATTTACCCATGAATAGTGTGTGGCTTCAAAAGCAAGGAGGCTATGATAATTTGTAGGTTCATTTTATGGTATTTGATAAAAATTGCAATGAAAATTTTATGGTAAAATGTTTAATATAAAGTGACTATTTTTTTAAACAAAAATGCAGATTCACAATGTTCCTAAATATGGTAGAATGCATTTTTTTCACGATGGAGATGTAATTTTGGTGATTTTACTTTATACTGTAAAGTTTTTAAACTTCATTAGTTTGTGTCTTTAGTCAAGCTGAGGAAATCTAGATGTACACCATCTTTCTATGAAGTTGAGAAAAACTAGAACGGGACAATGTTCCTTTTAGTAGGCTAATGATATGCGATAAAACTAATATGTTGTGTTGTAACTAAGCCTAAAAAACGCAAGAGTTTTATTACATCTCTTCAGAAAATCAAACTGAACAATATATCTTTTTGTTGAACAAAGCATCAAACATCTTTTAAACTCATGAAATGAAAATTTATACAAGATTTCTTTAGAGATATAATATTTTATTTTAATTAAATTTTAACTAATGAAATGTTTTTGTTGAAGGCAGGTAACGACAAATGTTAAGATTCCTAAACGGGGAGCAAAGTTAGATCTTGTGACTAGGGTACATCCTCTTCACACAATAAATTTGACTGTAGATCAGAAAACCTAGCCAGTGTCTTCATATGTCCACGTGAAGCCCAAATCAGAAACCATTGAGCAAAAAATCTTCCCATGTGAAACCAGCATTTGGAGGCTTTTTGAACCCCCTTAGGGTCAAATAATTTTTTTTTTTTAAATGTGATTGGGTTTGTTGACGGTTGAATCCGATCAACCTAAGTCCAGAACCCCAAACTACAAATTGAATGTAAATCAAGAGAGAGAGAGAGAGAGAGAGAGGAAAAATAGAGAGACATTATAAGTTTTTAATGTGATTCGACTAAAGTCAGTTTAACCCTTACGTCCATAGCTTTTATTACTCTTTTACTGAGTGTTTTGTATCTAATGATTAATTGTATCCTATACAATGATTTCATCACCTTTTATAATGGTTGGAGGGTTACAGTTTGAATGTAAATGTATAACAGATAAGTATCATGATATGATTAGGATTACATAATAAATAGTAATGGGTTCCCATAAAAATAGGAAGCTGAACGGATTTTCTTGGATTGTTAGTTGTGGATACGTGCTTTGATCTGCGAGCTGAGTCTTGTTCTCAACAACCTAAGGTGGCCGCTTTGACCCATGTTGACTAGCGATTTTAGCTCATATTTAGCGATCTGATGTCTTAATCCAACGATCTCAATTTTGGATAAGTTGGGCCCTTATTAGCTGAGTCCATCCATTAGTCTTTTACCAGCTCATTTATGTGATTCCAAAAATAACCACAACATTACCCCTAGCTCTTAGTGTAATTTGCAGACTAGGAGTTGTAGTCTGCTGGTAAAAGCCATCAACTATGATCTACTATGCCGTCATTTAGACTCTCATCCTTTCATTTCATCTACATCTGCCTATGCCATCATTTCCGCATTTAATGCGCATATTTTTTCATAGCTGTCAGTGCAACAATGATAGAGCCTCGCTTTTCGCTGGACCATTAGATCAAGGGCAATTGATCAGTCTCATGATTTAATGGTGAGGTTGATTGAGTTATATAAGGTGAGGAAGACCCTTCTTTCCCTTTCACTTGTTGTTTTTGAAAACCTATGCTTCAGTTTCTTGCTTGCTTCTTAAGCTCGCAGCTAGTCACCACCATTCTTCATCCTTTCTACTTCACCAAGTCTATGAAAGCAACCTTTGGATTTCGATTTTGCCAGAGATTGATCATGCTCGTCGTACTTTTTTTAGGACTCTTTTTGTCGATTCAGTAAGTTCTCTGATCATGACCTTAGTTCTAAGTTTCTATTTTTTTTCTGGATGCTTTGTTTTGTGGTTTTTTGATATCTGGTAGCTTGGTTTAAGTGTGCACTCATTAGTCACTAGGAAAATTTTCCCTTCTGATTGGTTGTGTAGTGTATTTATTTTCATGCTTTTCATTGTTTTGTAAAAACTGGTGTACCATTTGTTTGATAAAATGCCTGTAGGTCTTGAGATCATAAATCATCAAGTTTATCCTTTTATTTGTTTAATAGGTTCATTGATTGAACTATATGTCTGGTTTTCTGGGTTTTAGGTGTGGTGATATGGTTCACTTTCAGTGACCTGATCATTCCTTCTTCTATGTAGATGGCAGGTCATAGATGCTGAGGTCACTAGGTAGGAAGTGCCGATGATTCTAACTCTTCAGCCTGAAGTGGGGAGCTAATGTGTTTCATAGATGAAGCGACCCCTAGGAGTGGCAAGGTCGCTGAGAGGTTTGCTGCTCATCTTGATCCTATTGAGGCTAGCAGATCATTGAGAGTGAGAGGTCCCTAGACTGCACAGTGTTCAAGCACCACCCTTCGATCATTAAGCTCGATGAGCTTAGGGGTATAATTGAAACATACTGTCTTCCCAAGGGCTGTCAAATTACGACACCTTTCCCCAACGACCACGTGGCTTATCCCCCTCCAGGATTTATTGCTATTAGCTCCCACCATCTCACTATTAGGCTTAGGTTCTCAATCCATCCTTATTTTCTAGAGTTGTTGAATAAACTGAAACTCTCCCCCTTTCAACTCACACCAAATTTGTATTCTTAGCTCACCTCCCTCACCTTCTTATGCTTTAGGAATAATCTCCCTCCTCCTTTGGTCAAAGTTCTTTGCTATCTATTTAGCATCAAGAGTGTGGGTTAGAATGATAGGATTTACTACCTGACAACTTGTCAGACCAAGTTTAAGAGAATCTTGCCACAAGGTGATGCTAAGGGTAAGTTTAATGTGGAGAACTATAAATCTCACTGGTTTTACGTTTCATGCCTTTTTTTGCATCATCTTCGTAATTTTTGTTTCGTCTTTACTCTTGGTAAGCGAGCTTAGGACATGCGAGCTTGCATGAATTCACATTTTATTTTCTAATTTTGACATTATTTCATTTTACAGATGGAGTTAGCAAGGAGAAATTGATATTAATGGCCGAGGAGGTTGAGGTATTAGGCTAGTACGTTGTTATGGATGATCTAAATAATGATCTTAAATTTGACAAGGATCTCCTATGTTTGCATAAGCTTGCTCCAGCTTTAAACATGTTGAGACTTAACCTCTGAATGCCATGACCTCCTCGCTCTGCTTGGTTTGCTATTGTTGTGACTTCATCGGCTACTGCTACTGTTACAACCCCTGCTACTGTAAGTCAATCATCTCTGTCCATAACAGTAGCATCACCACAAATGTTGGCTCCCACTTTGCATCCTAAGGTGGTTAAGGCAGTGGAGGAGGTTGCATCCCCATCTATTCCTCTTACCAAAAAACAAAGAGTAGACAAGGGGAAGAAGGTTGTTGTTGCTATAGAGGAGGTGGCACTCAAGGTCAAGGAGCGACCTGCCGGTCTTAGTACAAAGATGGGGTAATACTTCGACTTCCTTTGGGAGAATGTTGAGCTGATCTTGGGGCCTCGCAATAAGGCCAAAACATTGGAGTCAGATGAGTGCTCAAGGGAATGATTGATGGGCTATGTAGCTCATCATGTCTTACTGCTAAGTAAAGTCCTTTCAACTTAGTTCTCTTGCCTCTTTGTACACTAACTTGATCATTTAATTTTTTTAGGGCTCGCTAGCAACAATAAAGCTGAAGAATATGCTTTGAGCTTGGGATGAGGGGAAGGAAAAGCATAGGAGTGACCTGATTGCTATAACTATTGAGGCACTAAATGAAGGAAAGAGCTAGAGATGTCAAAGTCTCCAAAGAAAAAGTCGAGGAAGCTTTATCTTGTGAGGTGGCAGATCGTGAAGTTGTCATTTCCAACTTCAATAAAGTGGTTGGTGAGCTAACAAAAGTAAAGGGTGAATTGGATGCGATAGTACAGTGAGCTAAGGCTGTTGAGATGAAATATGAGATGACCAAGGATGAAGTTGCTTTGGCAAAAGAGGAGGTTGCACGAGCTAATACGGAGACCGTTGTGCTAATTGCGAGAGCTGAAGAAGAGGCGGTGTCTGAGGCCACCACTAGCTTCTTATTCACCTTGTGGGAGGAGTATCTAGAGATGGATTTTTCTTTTTTCAGTGGGAATGTTCTTGAGGCCATTAAGGGCTTCGAGGAGGACATGAAGGCAGCTTCTCCTGACAGGGGTTCATAGTTAGCAGGTGGAGCTTTTCTGGCTCATGACCTAATTCAAAGAGAGAGTAGCTCGCAGGTCATGAAAATTGCTATTGATCAAATGATGGTCGACCTGCTCACTTCACATAGGGACCCTTTAGTCTAAGGCCTAGTTTTGAAGGGCTAATCTTCCTCGTAAGCCATAGTTTGTAGCAATCTTAAATGTAATTTTGAATTTTTAGATGTACATTCTCTTCATTGAGTGGAGTCTTCAATGAACTTTTTCATAATATTCATGCTTTATTCTCACTTTATTCATCCAAGTTTCCATAGTTGTATATTTAGTAGGTTGCAAATGATATCATGAATGAGTTCCTGCAAACCATCATTTAATGAACATTAGTTAAAATGAATGTTCAGTAGGTCAATCGACCTCATTTAACAAACTAATGACTTTTGTCATTGTTAAGATGAATGCACGAGTGCATTTCTAGGTAGTTTGTCATATGCAATGTTAAGTAATAAGTCACATGTAGTGCTGAGTAATAAGTCATATATGGTTCCGAGTAGTAGGTTGTATGTGATGTCGAATAGTAGGTCATATATGGTGGTGAATAGTAGGTCATATATGGTGTTGAGTAGGAGATCGTATGCGATGTTGAATAATGGGTCACATACGGTATTGGGTAGTAGGTTATATGTAGTGCCAAGTAGTAAGTTGTATGCAGTGCTAAATAGTAGGTCGCATATGGTGCTAAGTAGTAGGTCATATGCAGTGTCTAATAATAGGTTGCATACAATGCCGAGTAGTAGGTCATATGTGGTGTCGAATAGTAGGCTGCATATGGTGTCGAGTAATAGGCCGCATGTGGTGTCAGGTAGTAAGTTGCATGCGGTGTTGGGTAGTAAGTCGTATACGGTGTTGAATAGTAGGTCGCATATGGTGCCGAGTAGTAGGTTGCATGTGGTGCTAAATAGTAGGTCGCATATGGTGTGTGGTGCTGACTAGTACGACACATATGATACTGAGTAGTAGGTCGTATGCGATGTCGAATAGTAGGTCGCATACAGTGCCGAGTAGGTCATATGTGGTGCCAAATAGTAGGTCGTATGCGATACTGAATAGTAAGTCATATATGGTGCCGAATAATAGCTTACATATGGTGCTGTGTAGTAGGTCATATGCAATACCGAATAGTAAGTGGCATATGGTGTTGAGTAGTAAGTCGCATACGATGCCAAGTAATAGGTTGTATGTGATGCTGAATAGTAGGTTGCATACAGTGCCAAGTCGTAGGTTACATGCGATGTTGAATAGTAGGTCACATACAATGCCAAGTAGTAGGTCGCATGCGATGCTAGGTAGTAGGCGCATGTGATGCTAGGTAGTAAGTCATATGCAATGCTGAATAGTAGGTTACATATGGTGCTGAGTTTTTGTAAGCACATTAAGTTGAATGCCCTTTCTAGATTAGAAGGGCGACTGTTCACTTTTGGATTAGAATGACATTGGCTCATTTTTGGTATAGTATTCTATTGAAAATTTATCCGAAAATTAGTAAACAGTCATAAAAACTTAAAAACATCGACGATTTTATCAATTTCTGAACAATATTACAGGACTAGATAAGAAAATTCAAATTTATTGATCATATAGGTGGAGATGTTTAACATTCCAAGCTCATAGTTCTCCCCTAGATTTCATATTAACCTTCTTCCCCCTACCCCTGGCTTGACTTCATCCTTTTAGCAACATCGGGCTATGCGCTAATCGCCTCATATACATCTAACTCCATTGGAGGTTAGAAATCTAATGGTGAGTGTCTTGGTAGATGTGACCATATTCAAGTCATTGATTATAGGTCACCCTAGCACCACATTATATGCTGAGGGACAGTTGATGATTAGAAAGTCTACCAAGACTATTACTTGGTGACTAGAGTCTCCAAGAGAAATGGGAAGCCTGATTTACCCCACTGGTAGTATTACATCTCCTGTAAAGCCATAAAAGGGCTCTAGGGAAGGCTTCAGTTGATCTAAGCTTGGTTCCATCTATTCAAAACATCCTTTGTACATGATATTCACCGAGCTACCTTGGTGTTACCAATTCTAGCTCAGATAATTAGTGTGTCGTTATGGGGAGAATGTATCCATTGTGCATCTTCATTTGTGAAAGTGATGCTATCTGAGGTCATCCTTACTTTCTTAGTAGGACCCTCAAATTCACTGTGTCCCATGAGCAGGACATGATTTGCTTCTTGCACATAGCATTCATACGACCTGTTTGAGGTACCTACAATGTGAGGCCCACCGTGAATGGTAAATATAGTTCTTACCAAGGGTGCCTCCTCCTGCTTAGGAGTCCCTTGGCATTACTGCTGTTCTGGTTGCTGCTGCTACTGAGGTCGTTATTCCACAGGTTGCACCACATAATCTCTTAAACAACCTTTCTGGATTAGGTCCTCAATTGCATCCTTGAGTGCCTTGTATTTTGAAGTGTTGTGCCTGATTTCATCATGATAAGCATAATACTTTCTTAGTAGGACCCTTAAATTCACTGTGTCCCATGAGCAGGACATGATTTGCTTCTTGCACATAGCATTCATACGGCCTATTTGAGGTACCTATAATGTGAGGCCCACCGTGAATGGTAAATATAGTTCTTACCAAGGGTGCCTCCTCCTGCTTAGGAGTCCCTTGGCATTGCTGCTGTGCTGGTTGTTACTGCTACTGAGGTCGTTATTCCACAGGTTGCACCACATAATCTCTTAAACGACCTTTCTTGATTAGATCCTCAATTGCATCCTTGAGTGCCTTGTATTTTGAAGTGTTGTGCCTGATTTATTCATGATAAGCATAATACTTGTTCTTGTTTCTGAATTGTTCAGGAGTCCTTATAGGGTTGGGCTTCCCAAAATCTGTTTTATCCTTTTCCATTGCAAAGATCCTTTCCTGAGTATTTGATAAGACGTTGTAGCTATCATGGCAAACTTTACAATGAGATCGCTCATTCCTAGCCTTCTTTATGACCTGATTTTTAGGGTCATCATCTTGACTCTCCTTGCTATTCCTAGTATTGTTCCTCTTTTTACTTTGGTTGGAGCTATTAGCCTTATCCTTGGACTTTTTAGGGCAAACGATTTCCTCTCACCTGATCTTTTTGGTAGCTTATTCATAGAATTCATCCAGGTCCCTTACCGGAGACTTGTATATGCTCTTATACAGCTTCTTATCTTTGCGAAGTCTTATAGAGATTGCTGTTAAGATGTTCTCATCTGAGAGATTCTCTACATTACTGATCTCATATATGAATCAAGTAATGTAGTCTTTCAATGATTCATTCTTTCATTGAAAGACTATCATGAGGTGGCAAGGTGGTGTGAGCTGCCTTCTTAGTGCCCTGTAATAATTGATGAATCTCTTTTAGCATTCCTCCTAACTGTTAATATTATGAGCTTTGATATTCCTGAACCATGTTCTAGGTATGTCTCCTAAAGTGGCTGGGAAGACACAGCACTTGACCAAAGGATTGGTCATCTAAAGATCAATCTCTATGTTGAATACATCCAAGTGGTCGTATGAGTCACTATCCCCATTTTATAGTGGGATAGTAGGAACTTTGAACCTATGAGGAAGAGACTCTTTCTCATTCTCCCTGGTGAATGGTGTCCTCCTTTCGTAATGATCTTGGTGGTTTTGAGCCTGAGGGCATTGTTCTAATTGCTCTCTCTTCTGAAGTAGCTTCTCTACCATATGGTCCTGAGCCTCAGAGTGATGGCTGGAAGATGGTCGGCTCCTCTTTGTGTCGTGGGAGTGTCGATTTGAGGTCCTGTGCTTCCTTTGCTCATGACCTAGCAAGCTTTGATATGAGAAATGTCTTTGATTGGTCCTGTTTAAGCCTTCAGCTTAACGCAAACCCCCCACGTCATTGATGGTCTCCTTCATTCTCCTCACAAGCTCGATGGACCTCCAACCTTGGTTGTAAGCTAGTAGAGCGAGCTGAATAGGTGTGCTGAAGTACTTTTCTGGTTAGTCTCTCTTCCTGAGCTCTTTCTTATGTCTGTTAGAAAGCTTCTTTTTATGTAGCGCTCCTAACCTGCTCTTGTGAGCACTGGGCTTGTGTTTAAGTTAATGCCTTAATCGCTTTATCCAACTCTCCTACCATTTTCTCCAGTGCCTTATGACGCTGATGCCATGCTTATATTCCATGAATAATATCAGGTTAGTGTGAGGCCATTGGGGGCATGTTGGTTGCAACACTTGTGGTGGGGACGGTGGAAGTGCTTACCATGAGAAAGACTGGATCCCTCTGTTGTTCCATATGACTATTAGGTTGGTCAATTGCAGCATCTGAACTCCTGGCGATTCTTCCTCTAGCTATCGAAAAAAGTCAAGGGTAATGCAGTTTAGGGCCCTCTTTCTAGCTCCAAAATGTTGACAGTTGAATCTGATCAACCTAAGTCCAGAACCCTAAACTACAAATTGAATGTAAATCAAGAGAGAGAGAGAGAGAGAGAGAGAGGAAGAATAGGGAGACACCAAAAGTTTTTAACCTGGTTTGACTAAAGTCAGTTTGACCCTTACGTCCATGACTTTTATTACTCTTTTACTGAGTGTTTTGTATCTGATGATTGATTGTATCCTGTACAATGATTTCATCCCCTTTTATAATGGTTGGAGGGTTACAGTTTGAATGTAAATTTATAACAGATAAGTATCATGACTTGATTAGGATTATATAATAAATAATAATGGGTTCTTTTAAAAATAGGAAGCTAAACAGATTTCTTTGGATTATTGGTTGTGGATGCGTGCTTTGATTTATGAGCTGAGCCTTGTTCTCAACAATCTGAGGTGGCCACTTTGACTTATGTTGATTAGTAACCTTAGCTTGTATTTAGTGACTTAATGTCTTGGTTCAACGACCTCAATCTCGGATGAGCTGGGGCCTTATTAACTGAGTTTGTCCATTGGGATCTTACCAGCACATTTATGCGATTCCAAAAATACCTACAATAGGGTTAAAATTATTTTCGTGAATGATATTTTTTTTAGATAACATTAGTGTTGATAATGCTATCAGGCTTGAAAATGTTAGCGTTACCAACATCTCTTTTTTTTTTTATTATTTTTTTAAGTTTTTTATTAAAAACATTGATGTTACCGACATTTCTTAACTTTTTTTTTATTTTTTTTTTAAATTTTAAGTTAGGAAACATTGTTGTTACCAACATTTCTTGACTTTTTTATTTTTTTTTACTTTTTTAAAAATAAAAAATTTATTTTTTTAAAATTAGTATTTGAATATTTTATTCATGGGAAAAAATTTTAATTAAAATTTTAGTTAATATATAATTAATTGTGACATATTGTCTAGTTCTTTTACACTATCTTTATTTAAAACTTCAAATTTTCTATAAACAAATGTTATTGTTGATGAATAGTAATCTGAAAAAATGTAAAAAAAATCCCAAGAAAAAAAAAGAAAAAAAATAGATTAGGAAAGAAAAATGTAAAAAAAATTTCCAAGAAAATAAAAAAAAGAAAAGAGAAGAAAAAAAAAGGGAAAAAATTTTGCTTCCCCAATTAGTTTGGGGGAAAAAAGAAAAAAGGTAGGAAAATTTTTATTCTTTTCTTTCTTTTTTTTGTCTTTTGTCTTTTTTTCTTTTTAGATTTTTTTTTACATTTTTTCTTCCCTAATCTATCTTATTTTCATTTTTATTTTTTTAATAATAAATCTAATTTTTTAAATTTAATATTTGAATTTTTATTCATGGAAGAATTTTTTATTAAAATTTTAATCAATATATAATTAATTGTGACATATTGTCTAGTTATTTTATATTAACTTTATTTAAAATTTCAAATCTTCTATCATCCAAGATTATTGTTGATGAATAATCATTTGAAAAAATATAAAAGAGAAATTCTCAAGACAAATAAAAAAGAAAATAAGATAGATTGTAATGCCTAAAAAAAAAGTTACTGAGGGACTGAAGTGAAAATCTTAAATTTTGTTAGGATCGGATTGTAATTTTTTACTTTTTTTAGGAGGGCCTATTTGAAGTTGGTGAAAAGTCATAGGGTCAAACTGTTAATGTATAAATTTTCTCAACTGGCTTTTCTCCTTGTCGAAACTTTCTCTGCATCTCTGCATCCTTCTTCTCCCGGTTTTCTCCCATCCATTTTTCGGCAATTGTCCGACAAGCCAGCGGGATTCTGATGATCCTTCGTCATTCCTCCCTTTCTCTGGCGTCTCTTTTTCAACTGATGATCGCTGCTCTTCTCCAGCTAAAAGTCGTCACTGACATTTTCATCCTTTGCTTCGACACCAACCTTCAAATCACCAATTGGCAAGCTCTGACCACCGCCATCTTCTCTTTTTCCTTTAGTGTCCTCCCCTTCGCCGGCATGACTCAACATTGGTTTCCTTCCTCTGTCTCAACATTGTTTAGCCGACACTTCCATTAGCTTCTCGGCAAAGCTTCTGCCAATGGCGAGCTAGCCACCGGTACTTTAGACTCTGGTGAGTAATCCTAGAATAAAAAATTTATTTTATAGCAATTATATAGCTAGTTTCCAAGAAATTTCCCTTAAAACCCTTACTATGCCAGCTATGAGAAATTTAAAATATTCTTATTGTTTTGTATTGCCTTGCTTCAGAGAAGCTTCCAAGGAAGAATCAAGCTCACAAACGTCAGATTTTTGGAGTTTTAGCTGACTTAGTTTTCTAAGGATTTTCTAATGTGGGTGGACAATCCTCCTCACTTAATGATCCCATGTGCAAAAATAAAATAATTTCATTATATGGAATATTATTAATTTTTTTAAATAATGGGATTTTTTCTACATGTTGAAGTTGTTTCGAAAGTATATCAATATGTTGAATGTGTACATGAAATGGTTTGACGTGCTAAATTTATGCATTTTCATCTTGTTTCATATTATTGAAATTGATGATACTATTTTTCTATATGATGAATGGATATGTAATTGCTTTAATAGGTTATGTATATTTTTTTTAATCAATATTGCTTACCTGAATGATGAATTTCATGCTACCTGATATATTTAGAATATTGATTGGATATACTGGACCTATTGGAAAGTTTATTGGTAACCCTCAAGTACACTTGTGAATATATGTAATTAGTCGGTAGAAAGTAGTAAGGATGGAGAGATGTAGGGATATATACATTCATGAGCATCTGGCAGACGTGTTGGATGGCTTATGATGGGATACGCTCATGAGTGTCCAACAGATGTGTTGGATGACTTATGATGGGAATTATGTTATAATAGGATGGTTGCCATTTTAAATTTTCTTGGAGATCCAGTTGAATGTTTTACTGTGTTGAGATTAAATGAAATTTTAGAAAGTTACTGGTTTTCTCTCCTATTTATTATTATGCTGTTGAATATCATATTTTCAATTACTTGACTAT
>JANHAO010024037.1:0-11728 GCA_026873985.1 Saraca asoca
TAGAGAAATCACACCACTAGAAGCAATAACATTCTTATCTATAATCTAGGTGTAGAGAAATGACCCCACATTTTGTCAATTGATTAGCTGTGCAAGTTAAATCTTTCTATAAGGCTATGCATTTTCTCTATTTCTTTCATGTTCTTCTCTATCCCTAGACTACTTTACATCAATATAGCCACCAACCACAACAAGGTTTACAAGCTCTCTCAGCTTAGAGCTCTTGCCAAAGCATTCAACTAGCCCTATTAAATTTTTCACTCGATCTAGTCTTCCCATGGAAAATATCACAAGCTTTGACCAATCACTTATTATACCACTGCATTAAAACGGATGAAGCACAAGATATTATACATAAATCTCTTTATGTCCTATCATAACTGCTAATGCAATCAGTTAACTACTAATATAATTTGCTGATTGACAAATAGGGCACAAATCTCCCTCTTATCTCAAACTCCTGTACAAATATTTATAGTCCGAAATATTTGTTAGGAAAGCAATTCCAATCCCACTTTAATACAAAAATCTAACTTAAATAAAAAGATAACTCACATTAAAAACTAACACTAATAAATAACAATTAGAATTTAGATGAAACTCAAATTGTCCTCACTTCCAAGTTGTTTCTTCCTTTTTTGGCTATTGTTATCAATTATCTACCATACACATTAAGTTCCCATGAAATTGGTTATTGGAGAAAATGTTACAACTAAAAAAAAGAGTTTCTTATCAAGATTTTTAAAAGATGGACAAGTATTAAAATGAAAATTATATATTCAAATATATAAGCTCCCAAGTTCCCAACAATGATAATACAAAGGACACTCAAAAAGCTAAGTGAAACTATAAATTTTATGATGGCTTAACACATAAAAATGATGGAAAGAAACACGAATTAACCATAACAGTGCATACAGTAACAAGTACGATTGAACTTAGAAAACAAAGTAAGGGAGTTACTGAAAACCAATTCTTATGATTTACATTGGTTAATCTCTTTCATTACATGAAAAGAGAGAAGACTCTCCTAATTTCTTTTTATCTATCTTTTTAAATAATTTTTTTATGCTATTTTATCTCTTGTTTTAGAAAATCAAGAATATATATATATTTTTTTGTAAAAGCAGAGTCACAAGCTATTTAATACATATATGCAATGTCCTAAGTTTGAACCTAAGACATTAAAGGAGAAAAGTCCTAAGGTAACATCATATGTCACTGCACCACTAAGGATGTTGACTATTAATTATTATCATTATTATTATTATTATTATTATTATTATTATTATTATTACTAAATGTTCAACCACTCTATATACTAATCATCATTTAATAAACAATACTGTTGTAAAATGTAACAATTTTTTCTATCATTGAGGCCACTTAATGGTGTCTTTAATTCCTGTGCATTTGTATTAAATGATAGATAAAAAGGAACGGAGACACTATAATGTACAATTGAAAATGGGAATAAGTAGTTGTTAGATAATAGTTAAGCTTTGGCCCCCTGGCATAATGAAATTTTTGCATTAAAATACAAAAAGAAAAAATGATCATAAATTCTTGCAGGTTATAAAACCTAAGTAGTTATGATTTATGACAATTAAAGTACTTGTGTGTACAAGTGATAGAACAAGCATTATTCTAATTTTCAATTTCTTCTTTCTTAAATGTAAAATAAAATAAGATGTTGTGAAATCGTATGCAAGCTTTGATGCTTAACAAAATGACATCTTCACATTAAAAAACAAAGTAAGAAAAACAATTATGTATTTGAATTTAGAGCTTCTTGACATCTTTACATTTCATTTCAATATATTACATAACTCAACAAATGATCAAGCATGACATGAACACATTTTTGTACTTACTTCCAAGTTGTTTTCTTCATCTTTTTGCTATTATTAACTATCGATAGACATTAATTCCTATGAATTCCTATGAAATTGGTTACATGAGAAAATGTTCTAACTCAAAGAAGAGTTTCTTATCAGGATTGTCAAGAGAAAGACAAGTACTAAAACAAAAATGACATATTCAAATAAGAACAAGGAATGAACACTTTCTATTGAACTGAGAGCATTGTCATTTTTTAGTACATTTATAAATGAGAAAACATTATTTATTTGAAAGTAAAAACATGACTAACCTATATTTGTTTTATGAATGGCTGAATTTTTTTTTTTTTGGCTAATCTTACTTGTAAGATGATATCATGATTGGGACTTTATTTTTTATCCTTGGACAAAACTAACATCATGCGTGCTCTATTGATAATATAGGCCTAGAAAGCATATTTCTATATTGCCTTCAAACAAAACAAAGTCTTGGATGTGATTCAGGTTCCATAGACTCATCTCCAATGAAGGTTTTCGGCAAAAAACACTTTCTTTTCTCATCAATCTAAGCATTGGGTCGTTGTTTCCTACACCCAGAATTTTATCTGCACCATGCAAAAGCAATAAAAAATACATTTTTTCCCTAAATTATCAGCTCACTTTGCACTTTATCCTTTTCAAAAGCACATCACAGCGAATTCACCATATTATTTGGGAAATCAATCCAAGGACCTCCTTGGTAGAACATCACCTAAGTAAATGCTTTTTCCCAAAAACCTTCGTTGATGAGAAAAGTAGGCTCCTAGTAAAATCAATTACCAAGTGATGTAACATACATCAAAACATCTCCAAAAACTTAATATATAATTGGTATAACAATTCTTTGACTAATCTACAATCAATTTTTCAAAATCTTTATACTAATTAATAACCTATTACTAGTTTATCTAGGTGGTCTATGTTGTCAATATTGTAGGTATTATGACTAAAATACTTTGTTTCACATGGTAAAGGTATATATATATATATATATATATATATATATATATATTTATATTAGCATGGTTGATCAAGGATATATTTGATGTTGTATTTGGATGATTTAGAAACAATCTAATACGTAAAATTGATTTTATCATTCTTTTTAGAATGTTTTGGTTCACTTTTAAAGGTATTCCATAATCAATTATATGCCCCAAAATTGCAATCATTTAGGCTCCTGGTAAAATGGATTATCAAACAATGTAACGTTTTTTAAAACACCTCCAAAAACTTAACGTATGATTGGTATAACAATTCTTTAACTCATTTATAATCAATTTTCCAAAATCTTTATACTAATTTATAATCTATTATTATTTGTTTAGTATAATGGTGTTAAGAAAATTTGCATGTAAAACCTCTTGCAACCCAGGTCAATAAAATCTAATTTCAATTAATATTATTAAATACAAAATAGATTTTCTTATAATATTTATTTGAAAAATTAATAACTAATAATTAAAATCTCAAGTCAATACATATAATTGTCCAATTTGCTATGTTTGTTAAAATGATTTGTGGCCTATGCTTAAAGAGATTTGAATAATGTCAAATCTAGTTCATTTGTAAATTAATTAAAATTACTTCAAAAATTATTTTCAAACTCTAGAATATATATATATGTATATATATAAGCCATGATTAATAAATTGGCTTAATTAACCACCTTAATCAACTACAATGTGGTCCAGTACACTGCCTAGGCAAGGCGAGTCAACATGTATTTTTTTTATAAAAAAATTCCAAATCTTTAGATGTTGGAGGAAGGAACTTTGTGATATTTTTTTTTTGCTCCCTTCATTTCCAAATGTTCAAAGATTTTGAAGGAATTTTTATTTTTTTTTCCTTCCAATTGTTTATCTTCTAAAACTTCATATTGTTGACTCCTATTTTTTTTCCCTTTCAATTCTTTATCATTGCCATTTTAGATCGTCAAAGTACTTTTGTGCTACTAAGGATTATCTAGTGGGTGTAAGGTGAAGAGAAGAAATAATACGATATCTATTCAATGTGTACTGTTGCAAAGAAGTGTAAGTTTTCCTTGCACTGTAGGAATTTAAGCAAATTGAATGTTTTGCATTGATTTGTATGTCTATCTCTACTTGTATTATGGATTTAGAGATTACGAATTATGAAAGTTCAAACCTTTTTGTGCTTCTCATGCCTTTGAAACTTTGGATTGACAAATTTTCTTGGTTAGTTGATATATGTTGTTTTTATTGGCACACATAAGTATATTTATTTATCTTTGTTGCGAGTCCTTCAGCAATGACAAAATGAGGCAAGAAATCACTCATGACCTCATTTTGAAAACTTTATGCTTCTCATGCCTTTGAAAACTTTAGTTGTGTTTGTCCTTCAATATCCAATTGGTTCTTTTTCTCCTAGGTGTCAATTTCATGCTTGTGATTAGTCACCTGTGATTCATTGTGTTCCTCCTATTTAGTGTAAGTTTAAATTCATACAGAGAGGAAAGGTCAAAATCAATGCTTTGTAGTTGATTAGCTTAATAAATTATTATTATATTTGTGATGAGTATAAATCAGACAGAGAGTTTCTATGGGAAGATGGCTTCATATAAAAAAATAGTGTTAATGTCTCACTATACAAGCATAATATAAATGAGGAAGATTTTGATGCCAGGTTATTAAATTATGTTCTAAAAGTTTTCCCGTTGCTTAAAAAAAAGATGCACACAATTTGGAACTGCTATACACATGTATTTGTGTCATGTGTCTTAAAAAAAGAAAAAAAGATGCACACAAAAAATATGTTGGAGGATGAATAGACTGACTATGGGATATGCTAATTTATGAATTATGATATAAATAAGCACACTTCTGGAAGTCTACATCAAGCATGTTAACTGATTCTTTAATTATCTCCTATTTTATGGTTGTTGATTTATGAATTATGATATAAATTAAGCAACTTCTGAAAATCCACATGATTCTTTAATTATCTTCTATTTTAGGGCTTCCTTTTATAGTTGAATGATCTTTTGGTTTGTTTTTATGCCATACCATTATAATTTAAACAATAGCCACATGATAGATTAGTAGTTCCACTTTCCATACTTGCAAGTCATATCTATTCCTTACTTCCAATCAATAATTATTTATATAAATATTACATAAAAAACCATCTTCGATTGTCTCATAATGTTGAAACCCCACAATGAAAACTCCAAAATTCCTCAGAGAATCAATAAGTAACACAACCAATATTTGAATTGCTTTGCTAGCTTGCCTTGAAATGGACATTTTAAGTAGAATGGCCATGATGGACATGTTAACCTTTGCAATATTAGAGTTAACATCAACCATGCATCATATGTCTTCATAATTATGCCTTTATTGTAAGCAATTGTAAAACAATATTAGGTTCTTGGATAAACCACAATCCATCATCTGAATCGATAATCAACCATCCTTCTTTCCATAAGTACAGGCATAAGATAATTTATGAAACTACTAGTCAGATCAGGAAGGCTGTAGATGGTAAACAATAGAAGCATTAAAAACCCAAGAGAATACTAGTAATTTGGCCAAAAATATTGCTTTCCAATCAATCTAATCTAAGCAAGTAGATTTAACTTATTTTGACTAGACTTATTGTTATGTGGATACATAGGATAATAAAAGCCTTGACAATTATTGCCATTACATGAACTAGAGTGAAATATCATCAGGCTCATTGATGGCTATAAATAAAACAATACCTTAAGTAAACATTAGCATTGCATGTTAGAAAAATAATATAAGGCAGACCTACTAAACTTCCTTGAGTTTGCAAAGTAGATACATGAAATGACTTAAAACATCAAGGTAAAGTTTATGTGTCAACTTTTGATATAGATGTGAGATCCTACTTCTTGTGATCTAGATATTTTTGAGACTCCTCTCTATTCAATTCCGCAGACACAATCTTGAAAACAAATAATTATAAGTGCTACACTTCATAGAACCAAAACAAATATACAAATTACTTAACAAGTACAAGATCAAAAAACTTATCTGAAAGGGGCATATCCTTGCTCTTAGGTAGAACATAATTAATTATCACATAAGAAGGTTGTAAGTTAACAAAAATGAGGAAAGGAAAGCAATAAAACATTTAACATTACCTAATATGTTATTTATAGCATTAGGTGCTACTTCCTTTCCCATTTCTCTAAATTTTTTCTCAGAGTTTTTTTTTCATCTCTTCTAGTTTTGGGAACAAAACAATAGCTATCTACAAAAGCCAAATATATTATAAAATCATCTATAGAAAAATGATCCTCTAGTATCCTATAAACAATAGATAGGTAGTAACTTTTGAAAATCGACAAAAGGCTTAAGTTTATGCTTCCATGCATTCTTTAACACATTTGTCTAGTCAATTATATAATTGGTAGGTGTATTAGCTACATGGATATTAGCACATTAAATCTTCCAGTTGCTTGATCCATCAAGTGATCAAATCTTTCACCATAGTTCTTCTCTCATAATAGTCTAGGTACCTACACAAATATTGAGTCTTCAAATTTTCATCAATAATTAAGATATAGACATCAAGCCTTGGAGGGTTAAGAAATCAAAAACCTTCATCTGATTAAGAACTAAGTTTGTCTAAAGTTAAACATAATGCTTTTCTAGATGCTCTTTTGTCCATTTTTTGTGGCCAAGTCATCTTACCTAACACAGGTAATCCCATCATCATTATAACTTCATAATCATTTTTAATAGAAAAAGTAGGTTTGACAATCATGTTTCTATTCTCAATAGCAAAGACCCATGGTTTAAAAAGTATGGTTATGGAACAAGCCCATCTTTATGTCTGAAGTACATTTGGACCACAACATTTTTCAATAGCAAATGTGAAAAAAGTATTAATTTTCATCGTTATTCTTTTAAAGTAGAATCTATTGTTGACCGATAAGTAATAAGAATGAAAAAACTTAGTGTTTGTGAGTGCATCGATAGAATTAAATTTTGAGAGATGATTTTTAGCTATAACCCTCACATTAATAGATGTATACATGATATATTGATAGTTTTTGTATGAAAATTTGTATAGGAGGATTTGTGGTATTTTGGAAATTAGTCCAGGTCAAATTTTGTTAATCTCTATATTCTAGTCGAAGAATGAGTTCTTCTGAAAAGAGTCAGGGTGACATTAACTATCGAAAAGTGAGAATGAGAAGGAAGCAAATTATATCAAATAAAATGAAGTCTTTCAACAAACAAACATAGAAAGCTATTAACAATACTTAAATATTCATCTACTCCAATTGTTTCTTTTTGTTATTTACTTTCTCATAATAAATAAGTTCTTCTTTTGATTACCATACTAATAAACTCCATTTATGATATAACAATTGCTCTAACACTAACACAGGCAAGATAAAACAGAGCTATGATTTAAAACATTAAGAGAGGGTAGAAGACATATTATATCCTAGGTATGTTACACACAATGAGTGAAGCTTACACCTATTGTGTCAAAATTTTGTATTCATAAGTACAATACAATTTATTAACAACTTCCAAACTTGATTTTTAAAGGGGTTAATTTTCATAACATGACACCTCAGTTAAACAATGAAAATATGCAATCAAATGTACTCGGATCCACAATCCATATATCACTGAGTTCAGACATATCACGATAGCTACATGCTCTTCTAATTATACAAGTCCTTTTTGTAATACCATTCAAAGGCGACAACTAATGCAATTATCTAGCTCTATTGTTAATCTCGAACAGTAGTTCAACATGGCCAATCCAATGACAAATAAAGGTTAGATAATCAAATGAAAGTTCTAATTACTTAGTTTAATGTATCATGAATGTGAAATAAACCATTCTTTTAACTTGTAATTTTCGTAGATAGTTCATCTCTAGATCACTTTAATAGTTCCAATGCTAACAAAAGGAACAATGTATCTCAAGATAGTATTATGTTTAATACATCCCTTATTGACTTAGGAAATTACAGTTCATCCTCTCGAAGGCTTATGATGGAAGCTCATTCCAAAACTAACATGTTTATTTAGCATCCGATTAAAGACACTGTCCAAAATTTTATAACTCATTCTTCTTCTAATCAAATCTTCCTTAATACTTGGTAGAGCAATTTTTGGACTTCACACTTATTTTTTAAGTATAAATTTTACTCTATTTGTTTGATACTCAATTCTTAATCTTTCATAAAGAATCATGATATAGATAAAGAATTTTTTGAGATGGCTATGGATTCTCATGAATATATATTTCCTTACGTAGTATTAATTTATCATTTCAATTTGATATATCATTCCATTAAATATTTACAATCAAATTGTTCATTTCTTCTGCTATTCACATTTTTTGCACTTAAATTTTCTTTGTAAGGTGGTGGTGAGGAGGGTATGGTTGATATAACCCAAGCTACAAAAAACACTGGTAATGCTATTATACTATGTTTGTTAATGTTCCTTTCCAATATATTAATTAATTCATATTTAGATGGACTTCTTGAAATAATTTATCATTACACACAGAGTACCTTGATGTTGGGGATTGTGCACATGAATGTGAATATTGCAGGGGCTCAAATGTGGTTTGATAAAAGGGTGAGGAGATTATTAACCAAAGCAACTCCAAAGTTCTCCTTATGTTGTTCTCAAGGCAAAGTTTAACTTCCGAAGATCCACTTGATTATCTTTCTTATTTGACGTTTGACAGAACATTCCCTGAAAGTAAGAACTTCCAACAAAATGTTAGGACTTATAACATGATGCTTTTCATCATTTCAATTGGGGGAAATTGATAGATCAATTAATAATGGCAATGCAGCTATGCATGGTTAAAACTTTCATGGGATTGAAAATTTACTACCTGATAATGGTGACGCACCAAAGTTTGCACAACTTTACATGTACTTAAGTCTTTCGGCTTCTATCATAGTATATGCATCAATAACAACTTTACATATATGGAGATCACCAAATTATATTGCATATTTTCATTATAATTATTATTATTTTTTTTTGTGTATGTATCCATATAATTTGGTGATCTATGTGATATTTGATTAAATCATATTTTTATCTCATTAAACATACCATTTCAATATTTTTATTCTATTTGCATTCCATCATTAGATAATTTTTTTATATTTTTATATATAATTTTAATTCTAATTCAAATTAGTAATTTCTAAAAACATATATATTTGAGTGCAAAGTTTGACCAGACTCCTTTTCATCATGCAGGGGTTTATACCATAAAATTCCAAAAAGAGAACTTCCTCATGCACACATAATTCTTTTCCTTAATGATACAGACTAGTATCTAATTGAATTATTTCAATTGATATTCTAGATAAAGAAACGGATCCAATTCTTTATGATGTTGTCAAGACTTCATGATTCATGGTCCATGTGGAAAACCTAATCCTTGTTCTTGATGCATGAGTAATGGCAAATGCTCAAAACATTTTCCCAAGAAATTCCATCCAAATACCTTTATTGATGATAATGGTTACCCTTTATATTGAAGAAGGGATAATGGTAGAATGATAAAGAAAAGTGGAGTTGCATTGGATAATCGCTTTGTTATGCCATATAATGCAAAACTTCAAATTAGATACCATGCTCATATTAATGTAGAAGAATGTAGTCAAACATCATCAATCAAATATCTCTTAAATACATAAATAAAGGTTATGATCATGAAATTGCTTCATTTCCCTAAAAAGATTAAGGTGTTGAAACAGAGATTGAAATTGATGAGATTAAAATTTATTACGATTATTGATATATCTCAGCGGTTGAAACATGTTAGAGGATCTTTGGTTTCAAAATACATTATAGATAATTAGCAATGTAGAGGTTTCCATTCCATCTACCAGGTGAGCAAATAGTAATTTTAAAAGATAATATTTTCATTAAAAAGATGGTTAAGAGGGCAAAATGTCAGCATGCAACGTTCAATGCATGGTTTGAAGCAAATAAGGAGTACGATGAAGCAAGATTAGGTTATAAGCATAATCTCATCAACTTCACCAAATGGGTATGAAGAAAACATAGTTTGCAATTGGTAGAGTTAATTTTGTTCCACCTAACACTAGAAAATTATATTATCTAATGATTTTGATTAATAAAATAAAAGGTCCTAAATGTGATGAAGACATCAGAACGTTGATGTAGTTACTTACACAACTACACAGAAGCATGGTGTGCTTTAGGAGTACTAACAGATGACAAAGAGTATATAGATGTTGTACGTGAAGCTTCATTTTGGGGAAGTGAAAAATATTGAGGGTTTCCATTTACAACAATGTTGTTTTAACTATTTAACAAAACCTTAAAAGGTTTGGGAAAAGACTTGGGAATTTCTTGTAGAGGACATTCTCTACATTCAAAGAAGAGCCCTCAATTATTATGCTAAATTAATATTTTACAATATATTCATTTATCTTCGTACTTTGGATATAAAGATATGATCCACTTGATTAATTAAATTAGTATCAATATATTTGAAAAATATGATCATGCAATTTAGTCACATGCATATTTTCAGAAATTTTTTCCTACATGTGTTAAATGGTAATCAAAATTAATAGTTAGCTACATGATTAAACTTATCTTTTGTAATTTGCTCACATGATTACCTCTATGCTTTATAGCCATCGATTTGGATGTCTTTCATATGCCTAGCCATAAAAAACTCAAAAAAAAAAAAAATCTATCAATATTCAAACCATATTTGTTATTCAATTTATCAATTACGTTGGCTAATTGTCACATTTGTTTGCTGATTTTTCATAGTCATTCATGTATATTTTTTACACTAATTTCTCAAGAAATTTTACATATCTTATTCTTAATGAAGTTCAACTCAGGAATCTTGCATTGGCTCAAAGAGAGTAGATACTATCAGGAAATGGTAGGATCTTGAAGGATATCTCTCCTCTACCCGTTCCTGAAGTAATGACACCTTATGGCATAAACAATAGATTAATAGTAAAGGAGCTGAACTATGATAAAAAAGACCTTAAAAATTGAAGTAGTGCATTTACTTAGTTCTATGACAAATAAACAATGTGGTGTTTTTGATGCTTTAATGTAAGCTGTTTGTGTTAAAAAAAAGTGGTATGTTCTTCTTATATGGATATGGAGGCATGGGAAAAACATACATTTGGAGAGCTTTAGCTTCTGCTTTACGATCAAAAGGGATTATAGTAATGATTGTAGCATCCAGTGATATAGCTTCAATCCTTTTAACTGGTGGCAGGACTACTTACTCTAGATTGTGCATACCATTAGAAATCAACGAAGACTTGACTTGTAATATAAAGTAGGGAGCCCTGTAGCTGGATTATTAAAGAAAACTACAATAACACTACAACAGAACTCGTTGTTAGCGGCGGTTTTGACAAACTGCCGCTAAATACACGGAGTTGATTTTTACCGGCGATTATCACAGAACAGCCGCTAATATCTAGGTTTAGCGGCGGTTTCTCCTAATCGCCGCTAAATGTTAATAATTAACGGTGGTTATTTAGTGGCGGTTTGTATAAACCCCCATTAAAGACACGATATGCAAACGTTAGCGGCGGTTTTATTGAAACTCCCACTAAGGACCTTGTATTTAGCGGCAATTTTATTGAAACCCCCGCTAAAGACCTTGTATTTAGCGGCGGTTTTATTGAAACCCCCGCTAAGGACCTTGTATTTAGCGGCAGTTTTATTGAAACCCCCTCTAAAGACCTTGTCTCTAATGGTCAAATTAGTATATTTTTTGTCCTTTTTTATATATTTTATATTTTTATAATTCTTTTTAAAATTAAAAAATTTTATTTTAAAAAAATTCAA
>JANHAO010024038.1:0-11726 GCA_026873985.1 Saraca asoca
TAATTATAAAATTTAATTTTACTATGATCACATATTTTATGTAATTATCATTAAACCCGTGCATAGCACGGGCTCACCGCTAGTTTTCCAATAAATATGGGATATTATAACATTTTTTAGAAGTTTAATTATATTTTTTATTTCTCTCCTAAAATAAAATTAAAATATTCAATTAAAAAAATTATGCAAATTATGTGAACAAGTCAGCCCTATTTAATTTAATAATGTCATATCCCCACCTCTCTATAAAACCTATTTGACCCCATGATTTTTAATTGTAAAGAGTAGTTGAATTTATTCAAAATCAAAGTTAATATCCACCAAAATAAAGGAATCATGCTGGATGTTCAAAAAAATTGGATTAGTGGATTGGTAGAATTGATTAAATTAAAAATCAATATAAATAATAATTTGTTTCAATTATAAAGTTATTTTATGATAAGATTAGCTTGAATTGATTAAAATTAAATTAAATTAGATAAATTAATCAAAACTAAAACATCGGAACTAATTTTCAAAAGTTTGTTAACTTTTTTTTTTTACATTTTACCTTAAAGGTGGATTTTTTTTAATTGTAAAATAAGTTTTTGAATGATACATTAAATAAATTATCTATAATTATAATATTCTGTTAAATATTATTTGTTTATAGAACTTATAATAATTTTTATTTATTACATTTATGAGTTTTTATATGTTACAAACTTAAATTTATAAATTATATTATATGTTAATTATTTTGTATATAATTTAATTTAATATTTTAATTTATTAATTATAATATCACTCAATTCAACAATTAATTTAATCAATTTATAATTCAATAATCATTTTGATTTAATATTCAATCTAAATTTTAAAACATTGCTTTCATAGTACAAACCAGCCTCAAATTCTGGGTAAGCAAGCCATGCTACATTGATATTCACAACATGTCATTGATGTTAAAATTACATGACTCATCAATGAATGCTTGCAATTTGATCTCCCGAAAATGACCTTGGGAATAAATCAGGGAAAATGAGTTGTTTTATCGAGCTATAAAAGAGTTTTTATTCTGGATATATTTATTTTGTTAGCTTTTTATTCAAATAACATGATATCAAACTACTTTTCAAATAAATAAAAATAACAATTAATCTCACAATTCATTATTTTTTACTTTTATTATAATTATTTATCATTCAATCTATTTATAATGTAAAAATAGATGTAAAATATTAAGATAAATTATTCTCAACTGACATGCTTTTGACTTATTAAAATGAAGTTTAATAAATCATCTCAATATTTTTTATCTATCTTAATTTTGTAAATAGATAAAAAAATGAATAACTGCAATAAAAATAAAATAAAAGACTGATAATACTAATTACACATTTAAGAAATATAACAATAAATACATCTATAAATAAAAAATTAATCATCGTGTTTATTCTTTTTAATTTGATATTTTTTAAATCGTGGAACTCAGCTAATGAGGTCAAAAGTTCACTGATCTGAATGCTAAAGTGAACCAAGCCAACGGCTTGTGGAATAACTGACCTCGTCGAGTTTGGCTAAAAAATACACGGAAGTCTAAAAAGCTCCCGTATCCCACAGCTCCTAAATGTATGTAAACGTATATCATTGCTGCGAGAGCATGAAGATCGCAAAGGAATTCGATTGCAAGTCGACTAAAAATATCATTGCTCAAAAAATTGACATTGTCAAAGAAAATAGAAAGTTGATGCCATTTACGGATGCTTATGAGTTAAGTCTACAAGCACATTACAAGATTGATACGTAGTAGGATTTTAAAAAAACAAACTGCCCATTATAGATCCCTACATGCCTTTCTATCTTGTTTTCTCACTTTGATCACCTTTATCAAAAGGATGATCAGTCGAGCATGTTAAATATAAAATAAATAAATGAAAAATGAAAGATCAATTTGGTATGAGCAAGAACTTCAGCTTTCAAAAAGATGACTGATTTTGTTTTTGGTTTCTCAATGCCTTCAACTTTTTGCTTTAGCTTTTGGACTTTGGAAAGAATCATAAACATTACAGGTACGCATTCTGATTTCTTAGTGGTATTTGGTTTGGGTTCCAAATATTGTATTATGCTCCAATGAAGATTGAGCAACATTTAAATAAGTAACCTTTCTTAAGGTCTAAGGATACAAAGCAAACCAAGCAGACAGAAAAGTATAAGAATAATAGAAGGAGGAATCATTTGTAAAAATCACTTTCAGATACCTACCATACACGCTGAACTAATTTGAAGCCTTGATAATTTATTTTTTGATTTATTCAATCGCTTGATTTTTTTTTCTTTTTTTTTTTTTAAGATACAAGTATATAGTATCATTTAACTTATCTAAAGTGTAAGATATATTTGAAAAGATAAAGCATGTAATCATTAATGAGAAAAATTAATTATTCAAAATTTAATAGATAATAAACAATTAAAAAATAATCTTTAAACTTATAATTATCTATTTTTTTAATTTTTTATCAATAATTATAATTATACTTTTTATCCTCTTAAATTCATATTCCACTCTAAAGAGCCAAAGTCACTTTCATTAATAATTTCTCTCGAAGTTATAATGTTAAAATCACTCCAATCATGAGGTTTGCATTATGTTCTTATCTCATACATCATCATAGAACTTTCAATGCGTTCATTAATGGTAAATAGTTGAAAAGGTGTTCAATAGGATTAAAAGGAATTTTACCTTTATTGTTTTCCATCAGCAGTATTCTAACATTGTTGATTTGTTAATGAAACAAACTATGCTTTCAATCCTGGTTTTTTATAAAAGAAAAGCCCACCATATAAAGTAGAGGAATAAAAAGGGCAATTTTTGTTCATCAAATAGCATATATTTTTATGATTAATCATGTGGTTGTAAAATAAATTCGTAGTATTTTTATTACAATATAACTACTCAATTATTTTTTTTCCAGAAATTGAATCAGATTCAATGATATATAATAAAATCAAAATTTCATCAGGCAACGTTATTTAGGACTTGGGATTATAAAATAAAATTCGTAGAATGATATGTTCTTTAAGAATTAAAATCCAGCTAAGAAACAATTGTTGATAAGAAAAAATACACTTAAAAAGAAGGCATGGGCACGCTCACATTCGGTAAAGAAAAAAGTTCAACATATAGTTACTTTACTCATACAGATTGGGAATGTAGGAATCCAAGCTGTTGAAAGTTGAATCAATTTTATGAATAGATTAATTATTCTTCCTTCAAGGCATTATTTTGGCACAAAAGAGTCCCCGCATTTTACGGGTTCGAACTTTGAACAAATTGCTTGCTTTTCACCATGCAAAGGTAAGGTAAGAAAGAGCCATCAAATATAAGTCAACCAGAAGTCTAGAACACAGTTTCCTTAACAGATACCATAATTACATCCACATATCCTTTTCAGGGTTTCCTAAAAAGATTGCTTCAACTAAGAAAGCCAATAACATAGCCCAAGCACACAATAAGGTAGACACAGCTCCACAGTTCCACTACAAGCTGTCAAATTATTCAGAAACAAGCCACATGAACCAGTTTCCTGCCGACCAGACCAGCATCTTTTGATTTTGCAATCCCTTATTCGGCATCCGCAAATCTGGACGGGGCAAATATAGAATTTGATTTTTATGTCAAATTTAAGATAAAATTAATTCATGATGTGAGAAAAAGGAGTACAACTTGGAGTAATGCTATAGCCACAACTCCAAAAATGCAAGATAGAACAGCTCTAGCTCTAAAATGGCACAAAACGCAGACTTGCACTTTCTCTTTTATATAAAGTTACAAGGGTTGTGGCTAATGGCTATATAACAATGCTACACAACTAAAGAGACCATATCTCACTTACCCAAGTTCTGAAAGCTTCAAGTGGGCTTCAGCATAATCCGAAAAGAAGGCATCCTCATCCTGGATCAATAATATTTTATACCAAAGGTAAGTAACATTCCTAAACACTTACAGTTAACCTAAATCAGAGAGTAGAAGGATACTCACAGCGGCATATTTTTCAACAAGCGGACGGAAGATTGGATCACTTAGAAGAGCCTTGTCCGATGGCAGCTGAAGCAATCCCTCTTTCTCTCCACTAAGAAGTTCCCTGTTTGTCAAATAAATCATATTGAGATCATTAATTAACAGGCAGTGTATTTATAGTAATAGACAGAAAAAGTTCCAACCGACTATTTTTGCTATTGGCATTCATAACTATTTGCATATACGAACACAAAGTAGATCATGTACTAACAGTCCACTTTATCAGCAGAGACTTCTTACTTGAAATAGGAGTTATCAAACACTAGAGGGTTGTTTGTCCAAGCTCCCTCAAATCCAGAGCGTTCTTTGTGGCACCTTCCCTACAAGATCATTCCCATACACACAACACGTTCATCAATATCATACAGTAAGACGTTGAAACAGCATCACCATCTTTGGTGCAACCACCACAAAAGAAGCCTAGAAAGGAACAAATTTTTAATCCTACCAGAGTGTGACCACCAGATAGGGCAACTATATCTTTATCAGAGAGACCCATATGGCCAAACACATCCCTTAAATGGTCCGAACCTGTAAATTATAATGACATATTTCATACATTATTTGTTAGAGTTAGTAGAAACCTCCAGTGATTTTGTTGCGATCATCTTAAAAAACTAACCTTTAGTGGCATCTGGTAACCGACCTTCTGAAGGTGGTTCAGTTTTGTCCTGTTAAAAAAACAAAAAACTTCATTATTTGTAAGTGTGAAATCATTTTTTTTAATTAAAAAAAAAGTAATTCTGTTTCCTGACTGGTCTATTTATTTAAAACTAGCCACTTTCCTACAATATTGATTGCGATTATGTCCCATTTAACAAAATTGTTGTTTGTTGAACCTTCAAAAATACTAGGCTACAGACTGCAGTGATGTTTGCATAATTTTTGATGAATATAAGGAAATGACAAAAGCCCAACAGACAAACCCAATAGATGAGCCCAATAGATAAGGACTCAGCTTAAACTAGCATCAAGGTTGTTGGAACAAGACATGAACTCGTCAAAAGATGAACTCAGGTCGTTGGTAACCTAAGGAGAAGCTCCAGCTCGTTGAAAATGCGCTCTAGCCCGCAGGTCGAAGCACATTTGTTGTGGTTAAACCCGAGAAGGAACCAACCTGCGGATATCAACTTGCATGACCAACTTGCAATTAATTTATTTTTTTTTCTTTTTTGGAATACATTAAGATTGTACACCCTTATAACTATAAATATAAGTGTTAAGATTATCGTAAAGAGAGGAGGATCCCTAGACAGCCAATTATAGACAGAGAAAACCCTTTGTAAAAATTTCACACTCAGCAAACAAACACTCTGAGAAATAAAACTATCGTAGGCGTAGGAATCAACAAATGATTTTAGCCGAACCACGTTAAAAAACTCCTAGTGCACTCCTTGTTCTTCCTTACTTTCACTCTTTCTCTCTCTATCACACAACCGGATTGCAGTTTGGGGTTTACTAAACTTTTCTGGTTAATTGGATCTTACCGTCAACATTTTGGCGCTAGAAGGAGGGCCCAATCTGCATCCTGGTTGATTTCCCATCCAACTGCGATGGCTAAAAGAAGAATCACCAGAAGTTCAAATGTTTCGATTAACTGGCCAGAAGACCACGTAGAACAACAGAAGCAATCAATTCTTTTTGCAGCAGGCACTCCTACCAGACCTATAACAGGTATCGCCGCCAACTTTCCCCCCACGACTCACTGCCAGCCTACTATAATTATTTATGGGATTGATGAAGTGCAAATGTGGCACCAACATCAGGAAACACTAGAAAATACGGTGAAAGAGCTGGCTGAGGCAGTTAAAGTGTTGACATAGGCACAAACTCAAGGAGCACAAAAATAGGTTGAGATCGCTGCACCCAAAGGAGCCCTTCAGCAGCCACGTGAAGAGGCTTGAAAGGAAAGGCTAATCAGAGTCCTTCAATGCGCTGATTCAGCTCACTCATCCAACTGACGGACAGGATCGGAGGTCCGCCGAGCTTGCGAGCGTAATTATAATCAACGACATGGGAGCTTGCATCAAGCTGAAAACTCAAAACAAAATTAGTTAGAGGCATGTGGCCTCAAGTTGCTATTCCCACGACTAAAGAGGTAGAAGGAGACAACGATTTTCCAGCTATCATTTGGAGAACAGAATCCGATGGTAGACAAGCTTCTTCGGAGAGTAAAGCAGTTAGAAGAACACTCCCAGCTCGGCACCATCACGATTGCAATGAGGAGAGGACACCGTTCACTAAAGAAATTAAGACAGAGCCTCTCCCTCACAAGTTTAAAATCTCCACGATCCCGCAGTACAATGAGAATAGTGACCCATATAACCACCCAAACGCCTTCAATGTTCAGATGAATCTCCAGACAATGAACTTTCTGATCAAGTATCACGTCTTTCTAGCTATTCTTGGAGACCTACCTCGAACTTGGTTCACGAATCTGAACTTGGTTCAGGAATCTCCCAATTCACAGCATCAATAGTTGAAAAAAGTGTCAAAGAAGATTTATCAATCAGTACAAAGTGTTAAGAAGGCAGTTCGCACCATCCTACCACCTTATAGTCTTCCAGCGAAAGAATGAATCACTGAAAGACTCAATCACCAGGTTCGGATGCGAGATCAATCATGTAAAGAATCCCTTAGATGAAAGTATCCTGACAGCGATCTTAATGGAACTTTGCAAGGATAAAAAGATGTATAAAAGCATACACATCTCCAGTGAGGGACCTTGTTGAGTTCTACAAACAAGCTGCCAAGCAAATCAAGTGGCAGGAAACCTTTGGCCCAAAGAAAGATATGGCAAATAGCTCTGATTTGAGTAAGAAGAGGAGTAGCGACAAGGGGAGTCAAAAAGATGACCTCGGAAGTTAGGCTGCAAAGAAAGCTAGGATAGACTCATCTTTTTAATCCTATAATATTATTTAGAGATTAGTGAGAGCACCCAAGTTTCTCCTTGCACTCTTATATCTATATTTACTAATCTTTGAATAAATTTTTAGTAAAATACTATGCAGGAAAGTCCGACCTCGAGACTACAAAAACAAATAGTACTAAACTTCCACGAGCTTTGAATGTAGAACATCTATACACTCATATTTTCAATAAATTTCAGCTTGACCTTATAATCTTGATTAAAAGAGCCAAAGCCAAGGCTCACAACCCACTAAACAACACGATTACTGTGGCATGATCTACTGAGCAACAAGATTACTACCTGGCATCACATGCATGCAACTTATTTTTCGACACCGCATTCATGCGACCAACTCGTGCTAGCTGAGGCGTAGCTCTCATGCAACCTACCTGGACACTCAACTCATTCTAGTTGAGGCGCAGCTCTTATGTGACCTACTTAGGCACTTAACCCGACAAACATACATTGCGTTGCAAGAGCAAATATACATTGTCGTAAATATTCCGACAAATGTACGTTGCCTAGTTTGAGCAAATATATATTGTCGTAAACGGCAAATATACATTGCCTTGCTCAAGCAAATCAACCTAACAAATATACATTGTCATAGTCGACTTGACAAATATACATTATCATGCTCGACAAATATACATTGTCATGATCTGCTAGCTAAGGAGCACTTGCGATTTACATGGACATTCATTGCTAGAGGCGTGAACTATCAGACATTCAGCCCAACAAATATACATTGTCATGGTTGACCAGACAAATATACATTGTTTTGTAGGACAAATATACATTGTCAAGGTGTGTTAGCAAAAGAGCAACCGTGCGCTCGACCCAGCAGAGGAGCATCTACACGATCTATTAGGGTGCCCAACCTAACAAATATACATTGTCATTCATGACAAATATACCTTGTCATGGTTTGCAAATTGAAAAGCAATAATGTGACCAATTGGTCATTCCACTTGATTAACATTTATTAAGATGTTTTGCAGGAGTTTATTCATGTCACCCTACATGTTATCATCAGCAGCTTACTAAACATCCAGCTCGGCATGCTCGAAAAAGCAAGGAAATTATGCAAAATTCATTAAAAAGCCTCATTCAACGAGGTGAATATACACATGAAGATTTAATAATACAGATCAAAATCAGCTTACAGCTATTATCTCCCAGGTGAAAGGCTGGCTTATTAAAGCTGAACCCCTGGAAGGCTGAAGGATTGACATATATGAGGAGCAAGCCATCTATCATTTGGGTCACCAGCCAAGTTGCTCTCAAACTTCTCCTCATTTTCTCGCAAAGAAGCAATTGAACAAAGATGAAAGAACTGAATTCAATAGCATCACTAGGAGGACGATATGAAGTATGTACAAAACTTCCCAGGATCCTCAACGAGGAGTTGTCCATAGGAACTTCCTATGCAACAGGCCATACACGCCTTATCCAAGATCTATACGAATCAAAAACATAAAGGGCTCAACCAATGCACCCATCTGGTTATTCTAAAAAATAGAAGTTTTTTCACGCCTTATATGGCTGGCCTAGCCTCATCAATAGGCCTGTAGACTAATCAACTATTCTAAGCTAACAGTCTAGCAAATAGCAAGGTTGACACATCAACGGCTATGAAAAATGCACATTAAATGCATGGCCTGGCACAAATAAAATGATAGGACATAAGTATGAAATGATAACACTGCAGACTGTAAATGTAGACTTTTGCTAGCAAACTACAACTCCAAGTCTGCAGAACGAACTGAGAGCTAGGGGGGCTGGTTTACGGGTATTTTTGAAACCATGCAAATAAGCTGGCAAAAGCCTAACAAACAAGCCCAATAGATGAGCCTAGTAAATAAGGACTCAGCTTAAACCAACATCAAGGTTGCTAGAACAAAGCACGAGCTCGTCAAGAGATGAACTCAATTCGCGGGTAACCTGAAGAGAAGCTCCAATTTGTTGAAAATGAGCTCTAGCTCACAGGTTGAAGCACATTTGCTGTGGTTAAACCCAAGGAGGGACCAACTTGCGAATATCAACTTACATGCATAAACTTGGAAGAACCAACTTGCAATTAATTTATTATTTTTCCTTTTTTGAAATACATTAAGATTGTACACCCCTTAATTATAAATATGGGGTTTAAGATCATTGTAAACGGAGGAGGATCCCCAGATAGCCAAGTCTAGATAGAGAGAATCCTCTGTAAAAATATCACACTTAGCAAATACTTTGAGAAATAAAATTATCGTGAACGTAGGAATCAACAAATGATTTTAGCCGAATCACGTTAAAAAACTCCTGGTGCACTCCCTGTTCTTCCTCTCACCTTCAGTCTCTTTCTCTTTCTTTCACACAACTGGATTATAGTTTCGGGTTTACTGAACTTTTCTGATTGACCGGATCTTACTATCAACAGTACTGCACTATGGCAGAATTTTTGTAGAAACAGTATTGGAGATGAAAGAAACAAAAGTACATCACCAAAATTAACATGACCGGGATGCATATAATGTACAGAAGCTAAACTGCTACCCAAGAAAAAATGCTAAACCTCCGAGAACAAAGATATTTACAACTCCAGGTGGTCAATTGAACTACGTTGCGGCATAATATTTCAGTTCTAACTTCTAAATAGCCCTTGCCTTGGATTAATCTTCTTTAGATTAGCTTATTAATGTAGAACTATTGCATTATGTTCCTATCTACTTGTATTAGCATAACATAAAAAAGTGACACCTTGGAAACATTATGCATTCACACACACAAAACTACTGCTTTGGATTCCAATAACATGAATATGGGCAAATTATCATACATCTATAATAACACGACGCACAATTTTATCGAGATACAGATAACTAGTTATACCTTCAGCAGCACATCATGCATATTCCGAAACTTGAGCAAAGCTTAAATGCTTCAAACAAGCCGATTAGCCTTAGAATTCATCTGATGGATTATAAACCTATAGAATTTAAACAAACTTACAGAATTTAAAGCTATGACCCTAATAATGTGAGTGCAGATAAGTTCTCCAATGAAACGATTCACATCATTGATGTAATCAAAATGTATTTAGGGGAAATTTAGTATTCGATTGAAATTTAAGATAGCTGGGATCTTGATCTGTTTCCTATATTCAGTGGCATCAAATACAGTAAACTCAAATATATTGAAGATTACTGAGATAGATATGAAAGGGAAATACATATACCATATAACCTTTGCATCTATCAGAGTCAGACGAAGAACAAAATGATTCGATCATAAATAATATTATAATCGACCAGTATACTATTACAATTCTAAAAACAGTAATTAGTAATGAGATTCACTAACCGGTCTCCCAGGATGGAAGGGTATTTCAGGCCCTCCAGTAACTTCCACAGCAACAACTCCAGCCAACTTCAGAAGTACACAAATGAATGCCAATAAGAAGATCGTGATAAACTAACAGGTAAAGCCAATATAACTGACATAAAATACAGGCAAGCTTGTTTGCTGTTGTTCAATAGTTACCTGATACAAGTCAGCATAAGATATTATGGGAAACTGCTCCTTGATGGGTTCTAGAAGCCTGACTGCAATGTCAAGACCATTGTTTGCTTCATGAGCTAACTCCGCCGGGTGCCTTATAGTACCAAACGGTCCTCCTGTTTTAGTCTTCACATCGAAAGTACCAGCTGAGTGCCATCTGTGTTGCCCATAAAAACCATAAAATCAACAGTGAGTTTCATCCTCGCAAATATTGTACTTCAGAAAAACAGAGACAGAATCATTTCGATTATAGTGTCCATACGCCAATCGAAGCATAATGGGAGCACAGTGTTTCTCTTGAATGAGTGCTCTAAGCTTCTTCTTGCACTTCTCAACCGCTTTCTGATACTCATCGCTAACAGCTGGGTAGCTCTTTCCCATGGTTACAATTGCAGTTTTGCTATTGGATTTAAATTCAACAAACAAATGCAATCAGAACCGAATTTTAAAATTGAATGACGCAGAAAGACAAACATTAGAAGTTCCAAGCAAAGTTTCATATGAATCAAGACATGAATGATAGAGAGGAAAGTCCGAGGAATATCGGGAACCTTCAGACTCAGCAAAACACAGTAAAGAGTGATACTCCACGAACTGAGCAATGAGCAAGAGCATTGACATCAGGAAGGTCTATTTATATGAAGTGGCTGGGAAAAGAAGATTCTAGCGTTCGTTTTGGGTCGTCGGATTGGGAAAATATGGTTCGAGAATGTGCTGGTAATCAAGAGCTGAACGGCTAGGATCATGGCGGTATGGCCCAGGTAGTCGACAATGTGGCATGGCCTCGGGAGACTGACAAAATTGAAAATTAAACCACCAATGGATGAATGCCATTTGTAGGATGGACGGTGGCACGAATCTTGCCGCCAAATTGTAAAGCAACGTCACGGTGGATTCCAGAAACTACAGATTGGACACGGAAGGAAATATAAGACCATCCGCAGCGCAGGTTGCAGAAGGAGTTGCTTAAATTAAGCAATCCACCTTAAGCAATCTACACCACTGTGAAGCAATCAAAAAATACTAACTCAGCATTACAGTTGTTTATTAAGCAACTGAAACTTAACATAAAAAATATTAAAAAATTCAAATCCAATTACTGCAGCAACCAAAACCTCTCTCCCTCTCTTTTATTATTTTTAACATATTATTATTAATTAAAATTAAGATAAATAATAAAAATAAATAATAAAATTAAAATAAAGATAA
>JANHAO010024039.1:0-11734 GCA_026873985.1 Saraca asoca
CTTATTTTCATATGAAAAAATAATAATTACAATATATATATATTTACAAATAAGTATAATATTTTTTAATATTTATAAATGTACCTCTATATTTTTATTATTTACGCGTATCCCCCATGTATTGGTGTCATATATTTTTTGAAAATGCCGTATCCCCGTGTCCGTGTCCGTGTTTCCCCGTGTCCGTGTACCGGTGTCCGTGTAACATAGTTCTTAAGAATAACAACCCAAAGAGATTAGAGTTTCTACCTTTCTTGTGGAAGAATCATAGGATGTGTTAGAACTATATACATATTTATTTTTCTTAGATAAAATTTCATATATTTTTTTGAACTTTGAGAGAATCTATAATAACTTAATCTATTCATGTAGAATTTTTAATTTTTTTATTTTGTATATAATAATAAATGAATTAATATATATATGATTTTTTTATAGAATTTATTTTTTGTTTGAATATAATAAAAAACATAAAAATATAAAAATAAAATAAAATATTTGATTTTATAGGATTCAATATTGTAAAATATGTTTCAAAATTATTTATTTAGTCAACATTTATCCAAAATTACTTTTTGCTCTATTATAAAAATAATTTATTCTTTTATGTAAAATCATTTTTTAAAAGAACAGAGAAATAATTTCATAAACTACGATGACTTTAATCCTCTTTTTGAAGACACATAGGCCCTACCAAGTCAAGCCTACTATTGTAAATATTTTTTATTTCTTTACTAAAGATATATTTTTAACAAGAAGTTCATTCTCTCAAATCCTAACAACAATGGCTTTGATTACTTAGTGAGTCTACTTTTTTCTCTACTTTTAATAAAATAGCAAGTGAATATCACTGGGATATTTAAAAAAAAATATTTTCTTTTATCTTTTAAAGATTGACATTGTATGGTTTAGGAATTAACAATTTTTTTTTTGCCATAATATATTGCATAACTATTTTCTTGATAATAGTTTTATTTAACAAATGTTATGGGGTGCCTAATACCTACCCCATACACAATTTAATTCCTGAATCATCTTATTTGGTAAAAAACTAGTTTTATCTAATTTTTTAGTTTATAATTTTTCTTTTAAAATATTATTAGCAACTCATATTTTAAATATTAAAGTAGTATCGTTCATGTTACACTTCCTCGGGGCACATTGTGACAGTATGGCAATTCCACTGGGGATGGTTAGAGAGTCATGCCAAATAAAAATAATTATGTAATATATAATGACCCAATATATCTTGTTAATCCCTCACATTGTAGTGTGTTGTCGTATATAAGTATTTTTCACATGTTTTATTTAGTTTTTAATTTCTATTTATCTTTAATTATTCATATTACCTCTACGCTGGGCTTGCTTGTATATTTTTATGAAGTTGGTATGTTTTCCCACACATACAATGCACTTACACTTTGTCTCACACACTTTTAGGCCCTATACTTGGGTTTGAGTGCGGCCATAACCTAGTGGAGTCATGTAAGCAAGGCATTAGAGAGGATATCCTTGATTGTTTTCATGAAGACTCTAGCTTAAACTGTAGCTCATTTCATAAGTATAAGTGTAAGAGAAGGCATTTGTTCTTCTTTCAATCTATGGCTATGGAATGGGACCCCTATACTTTTAGAATAGAAGCAATTTGTTCTACCATAGGACATGGAACCACCTTGAAATCCATGCACTAATAGATAAGCCATTGAAACCTAGAATTTATGTTTAGAACCATACCTTATAAGATAGCTCATTGCAAAACAATAGAGTTCCACTAGAATAGAGCATTGGGAGCATATATATCATTATCTTGTTATTTTGACATATTTATCTTCATACTATGCATGCATTATAATTTTCATTTATCACTATCACTTTAGTTTTTTTTTCTATATCATGACACACACCCACATTCCACCATTGCAATCACATGCACTTTTTGAGTTATTTTTAATTTAGATTTTAGCATAATTTCTCATAGCATATCATTTACATACAATCTAGTTTTTATTCATATCAATTTTCATAGCATATAATTTAAATACATCATAATTTTCATTCACATGATTAGCATAACAATCGTAATAATGTTTGGATTTGATGCATCATTCTAATTACTTGAGTTTTCATAGTATATCATTCACATACATTCTAATTTTACTTCACATCATTTTTCATAGCATATCGTTAGCATAACCATCATAATAATTTATTGTTTAAATGCATCATTTTAATTACTTGAGTGATCATAACATATTACTTGTACATATCATAGTTTTCATTCATATCTTTTTTGAATCAAGATAAGTCCTTGATGTTGATCATTTAGAAAAAGTTAAAAAATAAAAAATAAACATAACCGTCATAATTACATGCAGTTTTGAGGCATCATTCACATTACTTGAGCTTTCAAGGTATATCATTTTCATATATTCTAGTTTTCATTCACATCATTTTTCATAACATATCATTAGCATAACCATCATAATAACTTATTGTTTTAATGCATCATCTTAATTACCCAGATTTTCTTAGCATATTAAATGCATATATCATAGTATTTATTCAAATCATATTTTTTAGTCAAGGTAAAATTCTTAATGCTAATCATTCAGGTACATTTAAAAAAAATAAATAAATAACAAAAAATAAAATAAAATTATATCTTACATTTTGTTTCACGTCATTGTTCAATAAATTTATTTGCTCAAAAAAATTCAAAGATTTTAGTATAAAATGGGAAATTTTCAAAGGTTTTAAGGAAGAACATGACACTTGCAACTAGTTAAATTTCTCTCTCTCTCTCTCTCTCTCTCTCTCTCTCTCTATATATATATATATATATATTGCATTAGATTTTGTTAATGAGAAAAAAATTCAAAAAATCTTTTCTTATAAAAAAAAGAGTTGAAAAAGAAAAAAAAAACAGAAGGAAAAAAAATGAAGTTTATTGTTGCATAAGGTCATTATTTTTTTACTTTAATTTTAAAATTAAACATGAAAGCTTGAAGTCCAGGATAAAAAACATCGTATGCTGAACTTTAAAAAAATTGAACAAATTAATATTTCATTAGTAATTGAAATATCTTGTGTTTCTTGTGTAAATTTTTGAGATTTGAAAGTTTTGTTGCATAGTAAAATTTTCAATTTGGGTTTGTACAAAAGAAAAAAAAAGTCAATGAGATTAATAGTTAAGAGGTCAAGACAGTGGTCATGAAGTAAACAGATTTAGATTAGATAGAAAATCAAGATTTGAGGATTGAATTAGTTGAATTCAATGATACAGTGGTTGAGGCCTTATAATTATAAGTGACAAGACAAATATAGATAAATTCCAAGTTAATTAATGCATTCTTTACTCATGGGTCTCAAGCCCAACTGTCTTCCAACAAACCTCTTTAGATCCACTAATATTCTTGGACATTTGAAATTATAGTGTGACTTATTTTCTTTCCTTTGCCATGTTCCACAACCATGTCATTTACGCTCTTCTCATATCATGTAACTGGATCTCCCAAGTTAAGCTAATCATGCACATATGTTCAAACCCATCTTTACATTCCACATTCCCATTTATTGATTCAAGCTATCACTCAAATTCATGTGTTAAAAAAGGAAAATGGGATCAAGGAAGGGAGAAGCTAAAAGAAAATCTCATAAGTGAGTTAGAGCATTCCCTAGTAGAGCATGTAGCAACAATATGAGATTCATAGTTATCTAAGTAAGTGAATATGGAAGATTATGTGCCATTTTAAATGTTAATACTCCTCAAGATTTTAAGATGATAAGCTTAGTGAGAAAGATCCTTTGGTTTGCTTGAAGATATATGATAATAAGATGCCTGTTTGGACAAAAGATAAACAATTGCTCATATTTTCTTTTTTAAAACTTTGATGGATCCAATTTTTTAGTAGTATGCCACTTGACCATTATGAAATTTGTGAGTGGAAAGGCTTTGCATAGACTTCCATTAAATATTGTTAGATTAGTTAGATGATGCACTAGTGAACAAAGGCAAAACTTTGGAAAACATGAGGAATAAACTTTAAAGTATGCTCAAAAAAGTGGAAAAATTTAGAAATTTAAGTCCAACCTATGATGCCAAATTACTAGGTGTTCAAGGCTTTCATACAAACCTTAAAAGCACATTACTTAGAGATGATGGTTGGAAATATTTGTTAGGAATCATTAACTTGAAGAATCTATGTATGCATGTCTCTCTCATGTTTAAATTGCAATTTACATTTTTAATGCAATTAATGAATGCTTTCAAGGGTATAGTGATGTCCTTCCAATAGTCGTAGCAATATCCTAATCATTTTCAAAATTGCGATGATGTCTTTTTACATCCCAAGATTAGGTCATTTGAAGTCTTCACCGCAATTAAATTTCAATTGAAATATATTTTCAGCAACACGATTTGATTTTCCATTGTATTTAAATCATCATTGCTATGTACTTTTCAATTTTTTAACAAAAATTATAGATTACAAATTATTTTCCATCAAAAATATTTTTTAACTATGGTTTGTTTTTTTATTACAATTTATTTTCATCACTTTTTTAATTCCAGTTGGACCACTTTCCCACACGTTCCCATTAAAATTTCTGTTGTGCCATGTTCATATTTTTAAATTCTTATTGCATCATGTTTGTATTTTTAAATTCATGTCATTTAAATTTCAGCTATGCCACATTTCATTTTTAGATTTTTGTCATATAAATTTGTGCTGCACCATATTTGCATTTTAAATTGCAATCATTTAAATATCTATTCCACTATGTTCGCATTTAAAATTCTTGCTGCACCATATTTGCATTTTAAATTCTTGTCATTTAAATTGCTACGACATCACATTTGCATTTTTAAATTCCTATTGTACTACATTCACATTTTTAAATTCCTATCATATAAATTTTTCCTACACCACATTTGTATTTTAAATTTTTGTCATTTGAATTCCTACTGCATCACATTCGCACTTTAAATTTTTTCTACATCACGTTTGAATTTAAAATTCCTGTTATTTAAATATCTACTACACCATGTTCACATTTTAAATTCTTGTTGTGCCACGTTTGCATTTTAAATTCTTACTGCGCCATGCTCACATTTAAAATTATGTCATTTAAATTCTTGTTATGCCACATTTACATTTTATATTCTTGTCATTTAAATTCTTGTTATGCAATATTTACATTTTTAAATTCCTGCTGCATCACATTTGCATTTTAAATCCTACTGTGCCATGTTTGTGTTTTAAATTTTTGTTGCATCACTCTTGAATTTTAAATTC
Organism: Saraca asoca; assembly: GCA_026873985.1. Lineage (NCBI taxonomy): Eukaryota > Viridiplantae > Streptophyta > Magnoliopsida > Fabales > Fabaceae > Saraca > Saraca asoca. The sequence goes on from JANHAO010024039.1 coordinate 5,295, forward strand.
CTTAGTGTCACGTTTGCATTTTATCTTTTAAGTTATTTTTTTTAGAAAATACATAAAGTTAAAAAATAATTGTTATGAGGGAGAGGATTTATCATTTCCTAATTAATTATCTTTTAAGTTATTTTTTTAGAAAATACATAAAGTCAAAAATAATTGTTGTTAGAGAGAGTTCACCCTTCCTCAATTAGTTATCTTTTAAGTACTTTTTTTAGAAAACATATAACATCATAGATAATTATTATTAGGGAAAGGGTTTATTTTTTCCCAATTAATTATTATTATTTATTTATTATCTCTAGTATTTTATGTTAGTAGATGTTATAGGCATAGTCCGATTTTGCGAAATGGGCTGGCAAAGGCCTGACAGCAAACTAACTCCAAGAGAGAAAAGAGCTGAGCTCACTAGGCTGCTATCTACACAAGCAACAGAGTGAAATAAAGTCCCAGCTCATTAAAGAACAAGATCCAGCTCGCATAGCGAGCTTCTCGCTATACACGAGCTCGCATTGCTAAAGGTGAGCTTGTGAAGATCGTCTTCACTGATCAAAGGCCAACGATGACCCCAGACACTCCCAACTTGCGAACATCTCATCTCGCTTAGCAAAGAGCTCATTGAGGGAAGCCTAAAGCAACAACCCCTTTAGACTTAGTTTGTGGGATCGGCTTACAAGAAGCAACACCACGGGCCCACCCATAGAAAGCATTCTACTAAAGTCAACCGACAGTCTGCAGAAGTCAATTTGCAAGAGCTGCACTTATCATTTATATTTTTTATTTGATGTAACATAAATACAAACTATGTGATTACACTTGTAACCTCCTCCCTTCTATAAATAAGAGGAAAGAGCTCTCTGTAGGTAGATCTAAAGCTAAAATACTATACCAAATCTCTGCTAAAATTTCTCTATAAGCAATACAACAATACTGTGGACGTAGGGATAGTTTTAGTCGAACCACATTAAAATCCCACTGTGCTCATCCTGTTCTTCATCTATTTTTGGTTGTTTGCTATTTTTGTTAACATTCACATAGCTAGATTGTAGTTTAGGTTTGTAAGAACCCCTCAGGTTGGTTGGATTTGGCAAAACCAAAATCCATTGTTAACATTTTGAGACGCCCAGTAGGATTCATCTATTCTCTGGTTGTCTTTTTATTTTTTTTGGTTGATTTTTTGTTCAACTGTAATGGCTAAAGGAAAGGCTATCAAGAAGTCAAATGTTGTTGTTATGCAGCTTGAGGACCAAATGACAAGTTTTTCTACCACTAAAGCCACCAACGATTTGCCCTCCATGGGTCACCGCCAACCTTTTTGAAAGCATGATAAAAGAGTTAGCTAAAGCAGTTAAAGTGCTAATGCAAACACAAGCTCAATATGTGCTGCAGTAGGTCGAGATCGTAATGCAGCTCTGACAACTACATGAAGGAGCCCAAGAAGGAAGGTCGGATAGACAAGAGCATCAGGTCGCTAATTCAGCTCCCCCTTCCAACTCTCAGATGAGGTCGAGGGCCTACTGAGCTCGTAAGGATAACGACGACTCATGACCGGAGGGCTCACACTGAGCCAAAAGCTCAAGCAGGTCTAACCTAGAACATTTCGTAGGTCACTACATATGCAACCAAGAAAGAAAAAAAGCCAGTGATCATCCAGCTTACATCTTTGAGCGTAAGACCTAGTAATGAGGGAGGTGCTTCAAAGACTAAAGCAACTAGAGGAATGCCCCGAGTTCAAGATGATCAAGCCCATCATGATGAGAGATCACCGTTCTCCATGGAAATTGAAATGTATGCTCTTTCACGTAAGCTCAAGATTCCCACGATCCTGCCATACAATGGAAATAGTGATTCGCACGACCACCTGGCTGCATTCAATGTTCAGATAGATCTTTAGACAGTTGATCCTATGGTCAAGTGTAGGGTTTTCTCCACTATATTGGGAAACCTTCCCGAGGTGTGGTTCAAGAAGCTCTTGACTCGCAGCATCAGCAGCTGGGAAAAGTGCTAAAAGAAGTTTATCAATCAGTACAGATCATTGAAAAGGTAGCTCATGCCACCTTGCCACCTTGCAATAATTTTCCAATGAAAAGATGAGTCACTAAAGGACTATATCGCCCAGTTTAGGCATGAGGTCAACAATGTAGATAATCCATCGAACGAGTGCATTCTGACTATTGTCTCTATGGGACTTTGCAAAGATAAAAAACTTAACAAGAATATTTACAAGCCCTCAATGAAGGACCTTGGGGATTTCTACAAATGAGCTGCAAAGTAAGTCAGGTAGGATGAAACCTTTGGTTCAAAGAAACTCGAGGTGAGAAACCCTAATTAGAAGAAGAGAAACATCTCTAGTAATGGAAAAAATGCCTAAAGGAATGGCTCTGGCGACTAGCCTAAGAAGAGGGTCTGGAATGAGCAACCTCAGGATCTAGGTTACCATGACAATTACAACATCCTATACTCACAGGATAGGATATTCTTCATGGAAAGGAAGAGAGAAGACTTTGGGAGGCCAGGCCTTTCTAGGATTCCTTATCGACAAAGGAACAAGGAGTTTTGTGCCTACCAAAATGAGGTTAGGCACCATACTTTGAATTGCTGGGTGCTTAGGGATGCTATTGAGGACTTGATCAAGCAAGGTTATTTGTGACAGTACGTAGTGTGACTTGCAGGGTAGCCATCTCATCTTCCCCAACGAGATCCAATCATGAGCAAGGGGCGTCAAGTAGGATTATACATGAATAATGTATTTTATTTCAAAGGCTAGTGCGAAACTGTCCTTTGCCTTTGCTGTAAGAAACAGTGGTTTCTATTGACATTGCCCTCGAGTGACCTTTTGCCTGAACATATACAATCTGTTTTGCTATCAAGTGCATACAGCTTACATGCCACTAACTTCTTAAAGTAACAAATAAACTCATTGGCTAACTACGACCTTTGGTCTAATTAAGGCATAGAGATGCTCAAAATAAACTCATTGGCCAACTGTAACCTCTAGTCTGGTTGAGGTGTGGAGACACTCAAAATAAACTCTTAATCAATTTAGACCTAATGCTCGCAGCTTTCATGCAACCTAATGCTCGCTACTTTCATGTGACCTAATGCTCATAGCTCTCATGCAATCTACTTTTACATTACTCATCACTAAAGCTTAAATTTGTTAACAAATGTAACTGATTGGTTATCTAGACATTTTATTTTATTGTGCTTTGCAGGAATCTATGTTTTCATGTATGATATGTAGAATATTCAACACAATATGCAAGAATCATAAAGAATGGTTCTTTTATTAAAAAGACTCAACGAAGTAAATTTATAAGATTTGAAGTACAAATCAAAGCAAGCTAAAGGCTGAAGAGAATAAAAAGAACGCCCACCACTGGGATATGAACTCCTACCAATAGGGTGACCAAGGAGCACATCAGATCCCCAACTTTTTTCTTCCAGTCATCCTCCTTAGCAACAAGCTCCTCCTTAGGCTCACCCTTAGTGCTGAGGACTCCAAAGAAGCATATCAGAGTGGCTGAAAAGGAAGAACCCCATGGCATCACCATGAGAAAATAATCCAAGATCTACATAATATCTTCCCTCATTCTCGAATAAGGAGAATGGCTTGAAAAGGCTTCCTATGCAGCAGATGATGCACATCTCTCTTGAGAAGTAGATCATCGAAAATATAGGGGGCTTATCTGAGGCACCCATCAATCACTTGTGAAAAAGGAAAGAAAACTTCATTAGTCTTAAATAGGATCGGCCTGGTCTCATCGAGGAGTCTAGTAGAACTCCTAACTACCTTTATTGAATGCCTTGGAAGAAAATGAGGATGACTCACCAATAAGCATAAGGCACGTATAGCAAGAGGTATGGTCTAGGTCAGATGAAACAATAGGCTGACCAAAGATTTTGACTACATAGTAATCTGTAAAGAAGGCCTTTTGCCAGCAAAATTGTTCAACTCCTAACATGCAAAGCGAGCTGAGAGTTGAGGGGCTTATATTATAGGCATATTTTGATTTTGTGAGATGGGCTAGCAAAAGCCCGGTAGCAGACTAACTCCAACATGAAAAAGAACTAAGCTTGCTAGGCCACTATCTGTGCAAGTAACAGAGCAAGGCATAGTACCATCTCATTAAGGAATGAGATCCAGCTTGCATAGCCAGCTTCTCGCTATACGTGAGCTTGCATTACCAAAAGTGAGCTTATAAAGATCATTCTCGCTAACCAAAAGCCAATAATGACCCCAAACAATCCCAGCTCACAGACATCGCATCTCGCTTAGCAAAGAGCTCATTGAGGGAAGCCTAAAGTAGCAACCCTTTCAGACTTAGTTTGTGGGACTGGCCTGCAAGAGGCAGTACCATGGGCCCACCCATAGAAAGCATTCTACTAAAGTCAGTCAGCAGTCTATAGAAGCCAATTTGCAATAGCTGTACTTGTCATTTACATTTATTATTTGATGTAATAGAAATACAAACTATGTAATTACACTTGTAACCTCCTTCCTTCTATAAGTAAGAGGAAGGAGCTCTCTGTAGGTAGATGTGAAGCTGAAATACTGTACCAAAATTCTGCTAAAATTTCTCTATAAGTAATACAACAATACTGTGGATGTAGAGACAAATTTCTCTAGTTTTGGCCATACCACATTAAAAACCCTGTTGTGCTTATCCTATTCTTCATTTGTTTTTTGTTGTTTGCTATTTTTGTTAACATTCACACAACTAGATTGTAGTTTGGGTTTGCAAGAACCTCTCAGGTTGGCTAGATTTGGTAGAACTGAAATTCACCATCAACAGTAGATTACATTTAAATATATCTAAAAAAGATATAAAAAATGTTTTCATTTTATTTTAACAAAAAAAGATAAAGAAGAATAAATATATTTTTATTATTTATTTATTTATTTATCACTTTACTTATCTTTTAATTAGAATAATGATAGGGAATATAAACAAAAGCGATACTTAAAAATCAATCTCTAATTATAAATAGAGAAAGTATCAAAAGAAAAATGATGATTGAAAAGATCATAGAGCAGATGCCTGAAATCATTAACAAAGAAAATTATATAGTTGTCGTTCATTAATCAGATCTAGTCTGATTACCATCCTCAACTTGCACCACTCTTATTAACCCTTACACAAATCCAAACTTTGTCACTTTGAGCTCCATTTTTTTTAATATCTCATTGAACCAATCTACTGTCATCACAAATAGCATCTGAGGTTTAGGACGCTCCTTCTAGTTTCCTCAACAATATCAATGCCTCTCATCATCCTATTAATCCAAAACAACCACCACTTTTGCCCTTGTGATTCATTGGTATGCTGTTGCATATTGGAATGCCACTAAGTTGTGAAAGATCATCAACTTTCTCATCTCTTTGAAACAATTTTATGAACGGTTATGGATTTTGATTTTCTAAACTTTAAGGATCAGTTATTATGAATTACTTTTTCTTTTACCCATTCTATTAATAAGTTTCCAAGGTGTTTAATAACAAAATATTTTACTCATTTAATTATCCTCTCACTAAGCTTTTTAAGGTTCAAAATGACTTACTTTCAGCTGTGTTAGCATATATTTATAGTGTAATGTCAATTGGATTCATTAGAAGAAATTATGTAGAATTTGGCCATTTTGAGCAGTTTCTGTATTCTGGTCATAACTTGAGCTACACTTGTCCAATTAATGTGATTCTTATCTTGTAGAAAAGATAAGACATGGCTCTACAACCTTCATGAAGACTCCAAGGCTAAATCTCACAATTGGCTATCTGAATTTGGAGTTGAATCCAAAACCAAAATGCTGCCTTAGCCTATCTTAGGTAGCCTAACCTTTATGCACTAATTAGATAATATCTGGAGTTATAAAAGTCCAATTAAAGTCAAACTAAGCCCAAATGGAATTTGAGACATAAAGCCACATTTCCTATGAAGACTTTCAGAGTTGAATAGATCATTATGGGCATAAAAAATGAGCTATAACACAGAGGCAGAATTGTTGCGAGTTGGGCCTTTGCAGAAATTGGTTTTAAGGTCCCCAATTGGCATGCAACTTGAGCCCAGTGAACCATCCTTTGCACTAGTCCACACTCAACTAGCTAGAGAGCATTAAGATAGTGAAAAACTAGAGAATGTAGCCTGCAATAGCTCAGAACATGCAAAAAGAGTGGCAGCAAGAAACCAGACACTAGCAATCATTGCCTACTCACCAACCATGCAGCTAGCTTCTCTTGGCCAGGGCAAAGTTAGAGTTTTCAGTTTAGTTTTGGCAAGTAGTTTTTAGGAAGTTCCAGAGTAATGTAGGACATTTTTCCTTTCTTTTCTTTGTAGTTTTCTGCCTTCCATGGAAGGTTGAGTTGTAATCAGTCCAAGGGTTGACAGACTTGAAGATTTATGTTGAGATCTTAATATTTCATTCTGCATTCAATTGTTTGTCATTTC
>JANHAO010024040.1:0-11726 GCA_026873985.1 Saraca asoca
GAAGTATTATGTTTATTAGTTTAAATTATAATTTTTTGTTATTTATATTTATATTTTATTATATATAACATAAAATATGTTATTTGCATATTGCTTTGTGAATCTTACCGATTCACGATTCGATTCGATTTATGAGTTAAAAAATTGACCGATCGATTCGTGAGACGATTCACGATTCGATAACCATGATTACAATAAATAGGGAGAACATAAATCTATAGTTTTATGGGAAGAATGCAGTGGAACCAGGGTTTTAGGAGTAGAGATTTGTCATAATAAAATATAAATATAACATGACCCATCACCGAAAAAATATCTAGTTGACTATATGGGCCTTAAGTGTCATTACACATAAGAAGCTAACTATAAATATTACAAAGGGGTTAATACTTTAACATAAATAAAATTCTAAATTATGCCAGGTCCAATGTTAGAGAAAATTCTAATATAGGGTTCTTAATTTGACAACATATAAGAATGGCTCTTCTCATGGCAGATTTGCAATGGCTAGGAAAGTTGTAGATGTAGTAGTTCATTCGATTAACAAGGTTGATATGATCTCTTCCTGATTGATACACTTTTGGCACTAACTAGAGTTGTGCATGTATCCAAGGTTCTAAATTGCAATTGTAGTAACTTCCTGATTGATACTAAAAGATAAAATTAGGAATATGAATTATTCCATACCCTAAATCATACATAAATTTATAGAACACCATATTATTGAAAGGAGTTGCAAAATGCAACCTGATTTAAAATCTATTGACATATTGAGTAAAAGAAACAAGGATCATATGTGATCAAATGTACTAAGTTCTTCTTTGCTGATCATATAACTAAGCCTCTTAGATAATAGACATAAAACTTTATTTGTTAGATGATTAGAGAGGGGATCTAACACTCATTTCATAATAGGTGCATTAGAATTTCTATCTAATAATCCTGAATGAGCCTATTAGGCTTACACAATTTAACTTATTCTTATTAATTGGAATAAAAGTCTACTAATTAAACCAAGCTTTAGAGTCATTTTACGTCTCTTATTTGACTACATTATTTTGCCTTAAAATCACAATTAATATTAGATTAAAAATAAAATAAAATTTAACATTCTTCCATTTTGGCGATATTAATTATGACTAACACCTCATGCTAAGATTATATATATATGTTTTTGTTCGTAGCCTAAAAAATGGTATCCTAGAATATCATTCAATCAAACAACATCCTCAATATCGAATCATAACAAAACCTATATCAAGTAATCACTACAAAACAAAATAATAGTGTGATTTCCAACAAACAAATCCATTGAAAAAATTGGTTGGAAAGTTGATCAAAAATGAAAAGACCCTGTGATACCTTTATTATTGTTAGAGAATAAAACTGCAACAATATTATCACAATATATTTGGATGGGTTTGGACATAGAACTGATAATGGTTATCTCAGCAATGAGATTATGTAACCATACATTATGTGTAGCTGCTCCATAGCATGCCACAAACTTAGTCTACATAATGGATGAAGCCAATAGCATATGCTTGACACTTTTCCAAGAAACTACACCACCCGCCAATGTGAAAACATAAATAGATATGGATTTTTTTTATCATCTTTACAATAAACAAAATTTGAATCTATGTACTCCAAAAGTTTAAGGTTTTCAACCCTAATATATGTCAACATATAGTTTGTAGTTCCCTTTAGGTATCTCAAGACTTTCTTCATAGCAACCTAACGGTCTTATCCTGGGTTAAATAAATATCTTCCCAAGAGACCTACTGCAAAGGCAAGGTCTAGTTTAATACAAACTTGAGCAAACATCAAGCTCTTTACTACACTAGAATAAGGGACATTCTTTATTAACTCTCTCTCAGTGTCATTTTAAGGACACTATACCAAACTTAATCTATGGCCCTTTTAGAATGGCACACTTGCATGATTACTATTATGCATATTAAATATATTTAGTATGCCATCAATGTATGCTTTCTGAAAGAGACCCTAAAAAGTTCCTCTTTGGATTTCAATACGTAGAACAAAAGATGCATATCCAAGGTCTATGTCAAATTGTCTAGACAACAGTTGCTTAACCTTATGCAGCATATCAGATTGTTACTTGCAAGCAAAATATCATCTACCTAAAGAATGAGAAAATTATATTTGCCCCCACTTACCTTGAGATATATGCACCTACCCACTTTATCTTTAACAAATCCAAAAGATGTGATCATCTCATCAGATTTCAAGTACCATTATCTAGATGTTTGCTTCAGCCCATAAATATACCATTTAAGTTTTCACAATGGATGACCCTTACCATCTTCTATAAGTCCTTCAAGCTACACCATAAAGATTTCCTTAATAAGGTATCCATTTAGAAAGGAGGTTTTCACATCCATTTGATGTAGCCCTAATTATAATGAGCTACTAGTACCATAACAACTCTAAATGCATCTTTAGAGGAAATAGGAGGAAAAGTCTCATTAAAATTATCCCTTCTCTCTGAGTAAAACCTTTGGCAACTAACCTAGCCTTAAACATCTTAAATGTCCCTTTGATGTCCTTTTTGGTCTTGTAAAACCATTTGCATTATATAGGCCTACAACCTTCAAGTAACTCAACAAGCTCTCATACATCATTATATTTCATAGATTACATTAAGTCTCTCATTGCAACCCACCAATGTCAAAATGAGGACCAAAAATAATTTCTATAAAAGTAACTGGCTCAACGATATAACCTATGTCATAATCATTCTCTCCCAAATATATCACATAATCCTATAACATAGTAAAAATTGACTCTCTGATGGATCTCCTAAGTGAAACCTATTCAATTGTATTTTCTAGTTGAGGAACCTCATCAAGAGTGGAAGGTCTTTATTCATTTATAAAAGCAACCATAGGTTTAGGCTCCACAAGATCCTATCTTACGACTAGAGGAACATAAATTGTTTTAATCTATATACTCTCATTTATGGTACTAAAGTCAATTTCATCCATGTCATGCTCCAAAAACTTTACTATTTGTGATTTTATAACTCCAGCACTTCCATCTCAACAAAAATCTATAACCTTTAAAATGCTCAAGGTATCCAATAAAATAGTAATGAGTAGATTTAGATTGCATCTTATTTTCATGAGGGTTATTAATGCATACCTCTAAAAGACATCTCTATACTCAGAGATGATTGAGGTTATGTTTATATCTAGTTCACAATTCAAATGGAGTTTTAGTAACAAACTTACTAGGCATTCTATTGAGGATATATAAAGCTATTTTAATAGCCTTACCCCAAAGATATCTGGGAAGATTAGCCCTACTTTGCATGCTCCTTATTATGTCTCTATGTGTTCTATTTAGCCTTTTAGCAACACTATTGTGTTCAAGACTATCTAGCATGGTTAATTGAACAATGATGTCATAGTCTTCCTAGTATTTAACAAATAAACCTTTAACTTATCCTATGACTTTGCCATAATACTTGCCTTTCCTGTTTGATTTAGCAATCTTGATGACTTTTTCTAGCTATTTCTCAACTTCAGTCTTAAAGATCTTGAATTTGTCAAGAGTTTTTGACTTTTCCTTAATAATAAGCATATGTCCATATTGGGAAAAATCATTAACCAATGTTAGAAAATACTTATTATTGTGTTTAGTGGGATTCATATGGGCCAATTATGTCTGTATTAATAATTTGCAAAAGGTTACTACTTTGTACTAAACTCTTCTTAATCTTGGTTATTTTTCCCTACAATAGTCAATATATGTTTTTAGGTCCTAAAAGTTAAAGATAGGAACAATATTATCTTTTATCAATATTTCTACTCTTTTCCTAGAAATGTGGCCTAATCTTGTATGCCACAACATGAAAGATCTTTCCTTAATTAGGGGTCTTTTGGCAACAACTTGTTTAATATTATATGCGATGGCATAAATTTCATTTAGAGTCAAACATATTTTATATAATTCATGTGACAAAGTACAGTGGCGAACTACAATTGAATCACAAACAACGAAACATTCCAATTTTTTAAATTAAAAGTGCAATATTATTTGTCCAAAATAGTAATCAAAATCAAATTCTGTATATAAGATGACATATAGAAAGTTCTTATTAAAGTAATTTTAAAACTAAAATCTAAATTTAAACAAACTACACCTATGAATTCTACATCCACCTCCATGTTGTTGCCAACCACAAGTTTACTCTCTTCTTTATTTAGCCCCTCCTATTTATGAACCCCTACATAGTGAATGCAACATGATTAGTTGATCCACTATTAAGCCACCAAGAACTAGATTGGCCATATCTAAAGGATCATATTAAACAAAGGCTAAAGAGTTACCTTTATTCTCACGTTTCTCTAATCAAGCTTCATATTTGATGCAGATCACTTCAAATTGACCAATCTTCTTATAAAAGTGGCACTTATCTTTCTTAAAAGCATATTTGTTTGCACCCATAACACTTGAGTTATTGTTCTAAACATTTTTAAAAGTAGGAAATTTAGATTTCTTACCATTTCCTTTACCACTAGGCTTGGACACAAAGAGAACAGCTTGCGATTTCTCTCTTTAGTTTCTTCTCCTCAAGAATACACCTAGGGATTAGGTCATTAATACCTCATGCCTCATCCTGAGGATTATATGTGGTTACATGTAAACCAAAATCAATAGGGAGGGAGTTCAATGCTTGATGCATAATACAGGCACCAAAGAGAAAAATATTCAAGGCTTTCAACTTAGTCTGAAAATAGACCATCTTGATGATGTATTCTTTAGTGCTTCTAACTCCATCATACTCATGGACTAAAGCTCCCTCAAAAGTACACCTATTTCAGCATTTGATAAGATTTTATACCTTTAAGACACAACAATCCAGAACTTCTTAGCCTCTATAGTGTTAGGACAACCACTCAACCATAAAGTTTGGGAATAGACCTCTTCATTGTCTGATAACATACGATTTGACTTCCCCCAAGCTGCATGTGCTTATTTCTATGCATTAGTGTTGGTTTCCATAAGTTTAGCTGACTCATTAGTGGTCATTGTCAAATTCATATCTGCCATCTTAATAACAAATTCCATATCTTATTTTCACTTCTTAAAATTTGAACCAATAATACCTTGATAATGACCATATTATTGTTGACAAAAAAAGTGACTAAATAGATCAAATACAATGCAATATATTAGCAAACTATAGGACAATATCTATACAAAAGCCATTTGAAAACAAAATAATTGATAATTTAGATATATCATTATACAACACTTTTGAGAATACATAACATGTAATTCCAAATTCTCCAAATGACACAAATAAGGAATATATTCCTACCTTCATAAATTTACCACATTTGGGGTAAATAGACCACTTAGATAGATTACTTCTTAATCATATGTCTCATATGACATCTCTAGATCTTATACAAAATCAACACCTTTGGGCAGAAAAGCTTTGTACTTAATCAAAGACATTCCTTATCATCGAAGTTAAAAATCTTACAAATCAAATGAACTATCCACTTTAGTGATAACAATTCAATCAGTTCATAAGACTTTCTTTTACACCAGGATACACTTTATTATTATCCATGAAAAATAATTTTAATGGTATGATTTAATCCAATTTGTAACGTCCCAAAATTATCAAACTTTAATTAGAATTAAAATGAATTTTCAAAAAAATCTAAAAAGGGAAATCCAAATTTTTTTGGGAACTATGAAATTATAAATTTTGAGTTATGAGATATGTAGAAATAGTAAAAATCAATTATATGGATTTTAGAAAATCTTTTGAAGGTCAAAAAGTTGATCAAGAATGTTCAAGAAACAAAATTTATAATTTTGAAATTCTATTTCCAAAAAACTTCAGAAAAATTGAAACAAGGATTATAGGGATATCAAATTAGCATAAAATCATAATCATTATGAAGATGTTTAATTTAACTAATTTATATTAAAAATTTTGTGATTTTTAAATATTGATAAGTGCGTTAAATTTGAGTTCAAATAGAATATTTTTAAAAGGTTGACCAGACTTTCCCATTTTACTCTCTCCTTAGCCAACTACTCCCTTCTTCTTTACGCCTTCCCGCACACACACAACCCATGCAAAACTCTTCATCTTTCTCATCAATCTATCACTTTCTCTCTCTAACTCCACTCTTTCTACAAGTAAGCTCCTTAACTCTTCTTATTATTTTGTCAAATTTTTACTGCTAATTCATTTCTTTTTTCTCTTTTTTTTGACATCAAAATCATACTAATTCATTAAGTATAACACAAGTTATGAATTTTTGAAATTTTTTTATCATTATCCATGGTAATGTTTAACCCATGATTTAATCCAATTTTTTTGACATTTTAAAGCTCAAATCTGTTAGATAACTTTATTCATGATAAAAGAATCATAATTTATTCTTATATGATTGGTTAACGAGAGAAATTTTTGAAAGAAAGATTGAAAGCTAATATGCTCTTATTTTTTTATCTTGAAAAGCATAAATGATTCTGGGAAAATAATTGAAGTTTATTGTGTTCTAGCTACTAAGGTGAGTGATACTTATCACTCTTATGAATTATGATATGATTCTTGCTTGGAATCTATTGATTTGTGGTGCAAGATAATGAAATGGGTTTCTTGAGATTATATAATGAAACTTGATGATTGAATGGATCTATTGGAATAATGTTTAGTATGTAGTTGAAATATTTGAGTTTAAGTTTGTTTAAGCTCCCAGAAACATTATAGTATGATATTGCCTTATAAATAGCCTCCCCTATTTTTCTGCTGTTTGCATGCAAAATCTACTCATGTGAGTCAAATTGTGCCATTTTAAACTAAACCTGTGATCATATTTGTAGAAATCCAGTGGTTTTTCTTGACCAATTTGAATCAAATTTTGAACTAGAATTTTAAAGTTCAAATCAACCATCCATGCTCTATTTTTTTTTTATTCTAATCACATTTGAAATTAGACTTCCCAAAAGTTTTCACAATCTAGAGAGTAGAATCGCATTTTTAACTACATTTTCCTCAAATCGAATCAAGCCTTTCACAATTAAGTTTTCAAAATTTAGTGAGCAAACTCACATTTTTATTCTGATACACAATGTTATGAATAATGATGAGATATGTTAATATGAATTGATAAGATATCTATTATGAAAATAGAATAATTAAATATATGAAAGATCTTTGAGGCTTGATGTGAGAATAAAGGGTTATGGTGGGAAATAATAAATCGGATCCTAGATCTGTGTGTTCCAATATAGAGGAGGGGCATAAGGAGGGTGGTAGAGGGAAAAAGTTGGGTTTGTGCGAGATAAGGCAGGATTGAAGTAATAAGGAGGGTTATAATTGAATTATGATTGTACACTACATGATTTATATTATTGTTACATGAAAAATTGATTTACATGAATTTTAAATGTGGACATATGGCCATAAGAGCCAAAATTTAGCCTGGAATGGCCTAAATGTGCTAAAAAATGCATATAGTAAATTACCTCATTGGTAAGTTTTTTTTATTACCATATGATTCTTTATGGATATAATATAAGTACCGGTAATTTGTTAATGGTTTGGATACATGAGGATGTATGGCTTTTGTTGCATGTTAAATTCGTATATTTGGCACATATCTATCTCATTGAGCCCCAGACTCATTATCCTATGGATTTTTTTTTCAGATACTCAAGAGTTAGTTGCAAAACCCTCCAATGAAAATTATGACTGATACATTTACCATCACAATTGATAGTCCTATAGGCACATATGAAGTCAAGATCCATTATATAATAATTGTGAAAATGGCTAGTTATGAAGTACTTCATGAAGTAGAGATCATTCCTCTACAACCCCCAACCATATTATTAATGATAGTTATAAGTTAGTTTGATCCTTAGAGGATCTACCAACTAAATTTCTTTTTGTTCACCTTTTGAAAATGTACATAATATGGCAATCAAGTCTTTAAGGATAAAGTTAGTCTAACCTATATGTTTGGATTCATATATACCATATGATAAACTAACTTTATTTTGTTTTGTCCCTAAAAGGAACCTAGAGTGTTGTAGGAGAATGTGTTGTAGAGCTAGCCAGGGAGTTGTAGTTATATTTTGGAAAAATTAAGAACTGATGTTAAAAAATGTTGGTGTATGCTCAAGAAGCCAATCATAGGATGATTGTTTTTGCATACATTGTATTACATTTTAAAGGCAATTCAATTATTATATTTTGTTATATCCGTGTAATATAAATAAATATAATAATTATCCCTAGAATAATTTGTTATTCTTAAAGTGCCCCTAGTTGAGTATTGTTGTGAACTGGGATAGCAATAATACAACAAGACTAGTATGTAGGATGACTAATGACCAAAAGTCATGGATATGAGATATCAAGTCATTACATAGGTACATGTTAGAGAATGAAATATACTAGACCGACCCGCTATAAGAATGCTACATGGATGGTTATGTGTCATAATAGTGACCATAATGTATATAGTCCTTGGACCTAAAATCACCACAGTTCCCTACATGAGGAGTCATTTACTTTGACATTGTTTAATGTCACCTTTAATAGGGTGGCCTAAAAGGTAGTGGTTAGGTATTTCACAAATCAAGCAAAGGGATGTGTGTGATCTAGATGAGATTTTGTCCCTCCTTCTTAGAAGGAATAATATCCATGGGCCTTTGATTGAGTGAGACCAAGAAATGCATAACCGTGCTCAAATGGATCAATATGTGATATTGATTCATTTGTTTTCAATTAGTCACTCAAGGAGCAAGAAACATAGATTGAATTATTAAGAGGATGATACATTCCATGCCTCAAGTTCAATTTGTATATTCAAACAAAAGAGACTAAGATACATGGGATATTGGTCACTATTTAGGTATGTCAAATTATAGACATTCTTATTACTTGGGTGGCAGTGCTAACAATCTCAAATGCTAATAAATATATCAAAAATAATTAGAAAAATATTTGTACAAAACCCATAATATATCTTATCACAAAATTATGGATTTTTTAACAGATCAAATACATAAAATTGCCAAATAAATTTATACAAATTTGAGCTTTGCAATATGAAAGAAAAATTAGCTCTGATGCCAACTGTTTAAAATTGGATAAAGAAATTTAGGCAATAACCAAATCTTTTATTTATGTCGCAAATCATATAAATTTTTACAATATAATTAATTAACAAAGATATATATACCTAGTATTGACCATAAAATTAAAAACATGAATTCTCCAAGTCATATGCACTCATCACATGCCCTAATAGAGAAAGAAAGAGTAAATTATCTACATCCTAAATGAAGCAATTGCGACCCTATCTAGAATGCAAGTAAGGACTTCTCACATATCCTAGTAAAGAAAGATAGAGTAAATTGTCTGTGTCCTTACTGAAGCAGTTACAACTCTATCTAGAGTGCAAGTAAGGACATGCCTTACTATAACCCTACTAGACTAAGTTACTAATTATCATTGATCCAATTAGAAGGCTCACACCACTAAAGTTCACTATCAGTCTAGGTGTCAACTTAGGCCCAATAATATAATCACACTTTAATTAGCCTATTTAATAATATTATTATGGCATTCTTTAAACTATGGTAATCCAATACAGAAAATTCTAGTATTGATTTCATTTCATTTCAATAGAAATTATTTCAATTCATTTGGAAATGAATTCTATTGTTTGAAAATTATGTCAAAAATAATGATTTTCAATTTATTTGTAAGTAAACTTTTTGTTTAAAACATATAAAAAATGCATAAAATTTAAGTAAAAAGTAAATTTTAATGGTATTATGGTAAATAAAATGCTAGAATGAGAGTAAAAATTTTTATATAACATATGTTTTAGGCCTAATAAAATAAATTCTAGTGAAATCATTGATAAATTTGATAAATTTCCTAATGGTACAAATATAATTATAATAAGAATTGTAAATAAAATGAACATTCCTTTTAACTTAAATCTAAACACCATTTAAAACAGAAATTCATTTGAAAATAAAATAAAATCTTATGTTTATCCTTTCAATTATGGTTTAAATCCAAATCTAGATCATTGTGTAATTGTAAAATAGCTAGAGGGAAATGATCGTTAGTTGTATACAAGAAGATGACACCATTGGAGGCTTTACAAAGTGATCTTCTTCGCTTGAGGAAATTTGAAAATATGTTGTAACACCTGGAAAATTTAGGAAAATAAAAAGAAAAAATTAAAATAAAATTTAAATTTAAAAAAGGACTAAATTGAAAAATCGATAAGGACTAAATTGAAAAGTTTTATGGAAGTTAGGCAATAGTAAAAGTCAGCCATAAATTTTAGGGCCAAAGTGAAGGTGGTGCTTAAGTGGGGGCCAAATTGTAAAAATATTTAAATGTTTTTATTTATAAATATATATAGTTACCCCCTCTCACGGTATGAGCCCTTCCCCGATTTCCCCTTCTTCTTCTTCTTTCTTCTTCTCTTCGGTTCCAGCTAGCTCCAGAAACTTCTAGAGTTTCCCATTCACCGATGTGGCTTTGGTCGTCTTCTGCAATTCCTGCATACTGTCGAAAAGCTCATGTAAGTCTGTTGAAGCTCCTTCACCTTAGCTTGCTGGATTTAGGAAATTTTCCAGTAAAACTTGGCCATTCGGCCATAACGATGTGGTGACCGTCTGAGCTCCTTCTGCTGGCGGCACTCCGGCCAGCTTCTTCCCGTTTACTATCTTCTTTCCCGGTGTCTAGATAGGCTGAAAATATTCACTGTAGTTCAGCCATTTTCGATGACCCCTGTGCCTTGTTGGTTCAACCAGCTTTGAGATATGCCACCGACGGCGAGCTGAGGGTAGCCACTTTGGGACTCGATGAGTAATCTTAGATAGTTAAATTTATTCCGTAGTACTTGGATTGATAGTTAGCAAGAAATTTATGTGAATGGCTGAATGAATAGTTGATGAAATTAGAAAAATTTCTTAATAATTTGATTTGGATA
Organism: Saraca asoca; assembly: GCA_026873985.1. NCBI lineage: Eukaryota > Viridiplantae > Streptophyta > Magnoliopsida > Fabales > Fabaceae > Saraca > Saraca asoca. The sequence goes on from JANHAO010024040.1 coordinate 11,025, forward strand.
TTTCTCTGGTGGAATATAGATTCAGTATTGCTTGATTTTCTACAAATTATATGACCTGTATGTGAGTTGATAAGTGGTTTTGCTTGTATAAATCCTGGTTGCTATATAAATGCTAACTTGTTGTTTGTTGTATTGATATGAATTTTGGTTGTTGTCTAATTTTTGATTGCTGTAAGGCTTCTGGGTTGTTGTGTATTGGGTGAAAGTGAATTCTGGATTTGTTGTATGCTGTATGAATGATGGTTATTGTATAAATTCTATTTATTGTAAGTTTTGTAATTTAGATGGGAATGAATAGTTTTATCCTTGTAATTGTTGTCTTGTATTGAAAGGTAATTTTATTGAATAGTAAGTAGTAATTTCAATAAATTGAAATACCAATGATGATTTATTCTAAGGTATTGTGCATATAAAAATATATACTCTTATATTGTTAGATTATGGAAATTCATAATTCAAACAATGTGAAATCTTAGATTCCATAGAAACCTAGTGGTAACCTGGTAATAGCTATAAACAGCCTGTAAGGCTAGATAATACAGAAAGAATAGCCTGTATGGCTAGGTAATGCTAAAAAGAAAAAAAATAGCCTGAATGGCAGTAACAGCCTAAAGGGTGGTAATGGAAAATGACAAAGGAAAATAAGTATGTGATACGAATATACAGTACAAAAAGAAAATACTGATAATACCATGGTTACCA
>JANHAO010024041.1:0-11726 GCA_026873985.1 Saraca asoca
GAAAAAGGCTATCAAACATGGGAAACTTTGTTTCCCAACTTAAGATTCCTGGGAAACTAAAAAGTTTCCTCCTACCAAACACCCCAATGTCTCAGCATTCTATGTGTCCATTTCTTATAAATTGGATGGAGGTGTCAAAACAAATTAAGTTTAATAGATTGGTATAAGACTGGTATAACTTTATTTAGTCTAGGATTAAGATTGGTACAAAAAACGAAAAGAGTGATCCAACTTATTAAAGGCCTCGTCTGAAATAATCCAGTCCAACAAAAGCCTAGGATTGGCAAGTGTTAACTTGTTAGCCTGATTATGTTATGTTAATAGATTAACTCATTAATCTGATAATGTATGGTAGATACTACATTATTAATTGATCAATGTGTATGAATGTGTGTGTGTGTATATATATATATATATTAAAATTATATTTTTAAAATATTCAAGTTATAATTTTAAAATTATAATTCGAATATATATAAGTATATTAAAATTATATATATTAAAATAATATTAAATAATTTTTAATATTTAATAAGTTTATATATTTAATATTGTTAACATATATTACAAAAATTTATTAAAAATAAATGATTGCATTTAATTTTAATAAAATTTAAATTTAAAATAAAATAATTTTTAATAAATAAACTTGTGAAAAAAATTATTATTATAAAACTTTAAAACTATTTTAATATTACATAAATTAATTATTATAAATAAATTATATAAAATAATAATATATTAATAAATAAATAAATAATACAAATAACAATAAAATTTATAGGTGATAATAATAGTAAAATATAATTATATTTAATAATAATAACAATAACGAGGACAATGAGGAGGATGATAGTAATAATGTTTCATTTTAATTAATTAAAATTTTTAAAATTAATATTTAAAATATAACAGATTATTTTACTCATTTGATAAATATTAACTTGTGATTAAAATTAGTATTATTTGTAACAATCTGACCTAATGAAAAAGTAATCCAACTTAATACTGATTCAGCATATAATTTTGTTTATTGGACTAATCTATAGGGTTAAAGTAACCCGTTTTACAAATCTAAAACTTTGTCATAGTTATCAAATTCACTCTTTTTTCCTCAAATATGCTTTTCCTTAATATGCTAAAAGGATTGATAGTGTGAATTTATGATAAAAATAGATATAAAAAACCTTTCGTATTAAAAAAATATATTCTAATAAAAAATTATATAAATTTTAAAATAAAAAATTATACATTTTATCTATTTGAATACGAAGAAAATTGACATCAAAAGATCATGCCGAACCTCAACATGGGAAACTTGACAAGTGTTTCAGATCATGTTACATTTTTGCGCTGGATCGCTTAGGCCGCAATCCAGTACTTTAAAATTGACGAATTCAAGCTAGAAGAGAGGAGAGAGTTGCAACACCCCCCCCCCCCCCCTCCCTTTTTTCTTTTTTCCTCTCTTCTTCTTTTTTTTTCTTTTTATCATTTTACTTCAAAACGTCGCTCAATTATATTTCAGGTTACTTTTTCTTCTCAATCCTTTTAAATATAATATTTTATTTTAATTTTTTAATATATATAAATTAAATTAAATTAGATCTTCGATAATAAAATAAAGATAAGAAATTATAATTGACATATAAAAATTTATTGGGACTTCGTATTGATAAAGCTAAAAAAGAAATTTATAGATCAAATGATGTAAATAGATAAATTGAAAAAGATTTTACGTAGTAAATAAGTCACATAATTTATAATTTTTTTACATGATAATATAAATTTTATTAATTTTATATTTTAGTAATTGTTAATTTTAATTTTTATTGAAATTCTATATGTTAATTAAGGACTTTTATCTTTAATTTAATAAAAATTATTGATTTCAACTTAATTTATTTCAATTTATATATTAAGATGAATTAAAAAAATAATATTATGTTTAAAATAATAAAATGTGATCAATCGGGTATTCAAAACCGTAATTAATCCTTAAATGGTGAACCTTTGCTGGTATAGTCATAAAACCGGGCTATGTTTTTTGTGGATGAAATGGAACAATGGGCTTTTGACTAAGAAAATTTGAGAGATTGGGCCGGAAATGACACAATTAGACATTTGTCTAATTAATCACCACACAATATAAATAAAACCTTTAACAAATAAAAAAGCAAAGCCTTAAAATTTTCCCAAAATTTTTGAAATAATAATACATCTAATAAACCCCACCTTTTTAAGTTATGCATAAGTGAATTTGGACTACAGAGAATGAACGATAAAATAAATAATGAAAAAGTATGTTTTTCATAACTCAATAAAAAATAGCTTTTTAATATTTATTAAATAAGAGAAATCATTTTTCCTCATGACAACCAAACAATGAAAAACTTTTTATTCTTCTGACATATTTTTTTAAGAAGCATTTTCATAAAATTTCATATTTTATTAACTCAACCGCAACTCAAATTTGGAAAGAAAAAAATATTTTAAAATATTGATATACGAAAAGAAATTTCACAGTTAGCAAAGTAAAATAATCCTAATATGAAGAATGATAGATGCTACACCTTTTGAAATTTTCATCTAATGTAATGTAAAATGTTTTACAATGATAATAAATTAAATTTAAATTTACTGAATAACTGCATGATGTCAATTTTTATACAAGTGACCTTTTATATTTATAAACAGTTGTTATATCATTCTTGTTAGCGGTTGGTGGAAATGAAAAGGAAAAAAAAAAGAATATAAAATAAAAAAGAGAGACAAACAACCATCAAACCAAACAATTAACCTAATTTATCCAAGATAAAAGAGATGCATCTATATATCACTTGAAATGTTGTAATTATGTTATTTATTGATTCGATTTTTGTAAAAAAAAAATTGCAATTTTTTTGTGCAAAATTTGCAACTTGATACAATAAATTAGTTGCAACTTTTGTAAAAAGGGCAAAAAAAAAAAAAAAAACCACCTGCAACTCTTTTTCAAGAGTTGTAACTATTTATCACTAATAAAAAAATTATTTATTGAAGTTTCTATAATAAAAAATGTCAAATTGTAATTTGTTACAATAAATAAGTTGTATTCTTTAAAGTTTTGGGTTCAACTATTTAAAAAAAAAAAATTGTGACTCTTGGAAATTTGCAACTATTCACAATTGTAAGAAGGTTATTTATGGTTAAATGTTTGTAAAAAAATCGCATGGATTTTTTTTTCTTTTGTATAACAGTTGTAATTTGATAAAGTAAATCAAATTGAATTATTATAGTTTTCGTTACAACTTTTGTAAAACATATGCACCTTTGGAAGAAGTTGCAACAAAATAATTTGTTATAACTTCTGTACAAAAATTATAATTAAGTATAGTTATTTTTTGAAAAATAAACTTGGAATTTTTGCATAAAATTTTATTATACTTTTGCAAAAAATTTCAACTTTTATTAATTGTAACTTAATTATTTATTGCTGTAATTCATGAATAAAATATTGTAACTTTTTATAAAAAAGTTACATCTCCTCAAGTTTTTTCTCTGTTGTAATTTTTTTCATAAAAACTTGCAATTCAATAGAATGGGATGAAAGTGAATCCATACATTTTTATTACCATATTTTGAGAATAAGGATAATTTATTTAGTACAATGTACAGTAATTATAATCAAATCCATGAACCATCCCATCTTCTTCTCCATTAATTAAAAAAAAAATTATACTTACCTATTTTAAAAGATAATTACAATCATGTGCTTTCTATTTTAAAGGTGTACGTTGATATTCTTTTCTCATATATACTCATTTCTCTTTTTTATTTTAAGAGAAATTATTAGATAGGCATTATTTTGACATTCGATTCTTGAAAATTAAGAATGTGGGTTTAATTTCTTTTAATAAGCCAAATGCAAGCTGGCTTGAAAAATAGATAAATGACTTTGACATTAATAGTATTTATTACATACCTTATTATTAGAATTAATTTATATCAATTAATATCACAATGGTTCTTTATTTTAATTTTAATTAATTGATATCCATGATCAATTTCTTTTTATATCAAATGGTATAAAAAACAACTAATATAAATTACAAACTTAAAATTACGTTTGCCACATTTAATTTAAGTTTGAAATATATATATCAATTGATATAAATCACTTAATTAAAATTAAAATAATTTTTTTCGTGAACAAGGTGGCTAAAATGTCTAAAAAAAATACTATATTCAAACTACACATAGGAGAGAGACCCCAATCACATTACTAAAAATAAAACAGCTCAATCCTAAAGGAGGACTATCTAGAATAGATAAATCAATATTATGGTTCAAATTGTGGTTAGCAAGCCAATCTGCACACTTATGGTTCAGACTGTGGTTTATCTAGAATAGATAAACTAATATTATGATTCAGACTATGGTTAGCAAGCCAATCTGCACACTTATTTTCTTTCTTGTAAATGTGTTTTATCCATACTTGCCAGTTGTTTAAGAGCAACGTCTTGCATCAAATAATAAAAGAATTCAAGTTTGTATTTTTCACTGTTCCTATAGAAAGCATATCCACAAGAAACTTAGAGTCATACTCTAAAATAACCTATTTAAAACCCATTTGCCAAGCTAATTGGAATCCATGATAAGCCCTTCATATTTCAACCAGAATAACTGAGCATATGCCCAAGTTATAAAAGAACCTTTTCACCCACACTCCCTCCTTATTTCTAATAATGCCACCACATCCCACCAGATCGGGATTGGACATTGCTGTCAATATTTATTTTATACCACCCTGCTATAGCAGGCTCCCATTTTTATTCACCTCATGTAAGAGACGTTGAACTTGCATATCCCTATTCAAACAATAAGCCATTTCCACGTTATGCACTGCAATCCTAATGCATGCAACTTGATTTGTTAATCTAACAAACTCTTGTTCAAATATTTGATTATTTCTTCAAACCCAAAGCTACCACACGGTGATACCCCGCATCAAAGGCCAATCATCTTCTTTTCTCTTCCCAAATTAAGACCACAAATTAACTCTAAACTAGTCTTTCTCATCACTGCAAAAAAAAAGCCCTAGTTCTCATGTGGATTAACTACAACCATAAGCATCTAGCAACCTCACAATATCTGAGTACATGTACAAAAGTCTTTGCCTTCTCTTGGTAAAGACTGCACTTGCTTAACCCCAACCACCTCTTAAATCTCTTAGTATTTGTGAAAATTCCATTTGAATAACATTTTCACAAAAATAGCTTAATCTTCTTTGTGAATTTCCACCACCAAATTTGTTTTCATAGAGAATTACTCTATGTCACAACTGCAGCCACCCTCCCAATGTATGCAAACTTAACATTAAACTCTCATGTAGTAGAATATTTCTAACGTAATGTATTTTGCCCAAGCAATTCAGCAGTCGTTGGTTCAACTATAATTCGTAGTACCATCTCCTAAGGAAGCGAGGTAGCCAACTCATTCAGCTTCCTATTCCCAGTATCCAAGATTAATTAGTTACACATTGATGTTCTAGTTGAGACTAGTGAGACAATGATAGATGGTCCCGCAATCTTACATCACCTATCTAGTAGTCATCCCAAAAATACATTGAATGGCCATTATTCATATTTACACCCAAACCTTCTAGAACAAAATTCCAAATTTTGCCCAAACTTTTCCAAAACATAGAATCTAATTGACTCACAGTAATACATTTTTTTCCAATAATTTCCTTTCCCATATTTATGCTTTAAAATTTCAATCCAAAGCTTATTTCTATCCTCCAACAAATTCCAAACTAACTTCATCAAGCAAGTTTCATTCATATATAACTCCTTTGGACAGGTGATAACCTCCCAAGAAATAATGTGCAACCATCTCTCATGAAAATTGTGTCCCTAATTAAAATTACGTTGATATTTTTCCATTTCATCAAGACTTACCTATGGGATAGCTATACACTGCATTGTATATGTTGGAATAGCACCTATAATCAATTTAGCTAACATCAATCTCCTGACCATAGAAAGGCAGCTCATTTTCCATTTTGCTAACTTGTCTTGAATTTTCTTGGCCACATGTTGATAAGTGTGATAGGTAATTCGCTTATGAATTAAAGGGACACCTAGATACAAACCAAGATCGTAAAGATGTTAAAACCATATTTCTCCACAATTTACAAATGTCCCTTCTATTGTACATTCTTAGAAAAGAATATATTTATTTTAGCATGATAACTCATTGTCTTGACATTTTAGAAAAAAGATCAAGACAATTCATAACAATATTAATCTGATCCACATGAGCCTCACCAAATAGAAACAAATTATTAGCAAATATTAAATGAGATATACCTGGGCCAGTTCTACTTGTTTGGAGAGGAACCTATTTATAATTCTCAATCGCATCAAATATAATATGTGACAATTTATTCATACAAAAAATAAAAATATAAAGGGATAGTAGGTCACCCTGTCTGATTCCTCTCGAAGGTTGAGAATAATCAATCCTACTACCATTTCATAACACATTTAGAGAAGAAGATGTGATGTAACTCATAATTAAATCCAATAAACCCTTCTCCATATTAATCTATTGCAAAACTTCTTTAATAAATGCCCTGATTTAAATGGTTATACGCTTTCTCGAAATCAACTTTAATAATGAAAAAATCACTTTTTCCTCTCATTTTTCTCATGGCGTGGAATAACTCTTAAGCGATAATGATATTATCTTGTATCCTTCTTCCTAGAGCAAAATTTGCTTGGAATAGGGATATAAGATTGGACAATATGAGCTTGATACAGCTCACCATAATTTTAGCCACCCCTTTGTATATAACATTACAAAGTGATATATGTCTAAACTGTTCACAAATTCAAGCTTCTCAATATTTGAGATTAAACAAATCAAGGTTCTATTAATCTCATGAAGGTTATAAAAGGAAAAAAAATTATAAATTAAAAAACCTTCCACACAAATAGATCCCAATTTGTGTGGAAAAATATTGCCAAAAATCTATCCTCTTCATGGGCTTTGGTCACTCCAATCAAGAAAATAAGTTTTTTCACTTCCTCCATGTTTACCTTCGCCAAAAATCTTTTAAGTTAATCATCATTTAGGACTGGCTATGAAAATTTAGTGACGACTGAAACTCTACCTCTCAAATAATTAAGGAAGATGTTTTTATAAAAGTTACAAATTTAATCTTCAATATCCTTCTTGTTATGAATACAGTTTTGATTCTAATCTCGAATCATATTAATTCTGTTGTAGTTCTGCTTGGTGATTTTTCTGGAGGGCCTATTTGAAGTCAGTGGAAAGTTTTAGGGTCAAACTATAATTTGTCCTATTTCCTTTTTATTATAAATTTCCCCAACCCGGCTTCTTTTTCATGAGATTTCTCTAGTTCCCGAAGCTTTTTCCGTGCATGCTCCAATGACCGGCATTTGACCTTTTCTTCTCTGGTGAGTTTTAGTTGTGGTTCATCGTCTTCTCCTTGTTCTAGTGCTTCCTTCAGTGTGCATTACTCCTAAGCTTGATGCCCTATTCTCTTCAGAGACCTCCTTTGCAACGTTTTCCATTTTTAGCTTTAGCTGGTCGTCTTCTCCTCTATCAACGACCTTGAACATCCGGCATCTTTTCCTCTTCTCCTTCTCTGGCGTCCCTTCTTCTCCAACAACTCAGTTCTCTTCCTTCTTCTCCAATGTGTTGTTTGGCTAGGGCCCAGGTCGGCTTGTTGGTGAAGCTTCCGCAGGCAACGAGCTGGTCACTGATACTTCAGACTCCAGTGCGTAATCCTAAAATAAAAGATTTATTTTATAGCTTACCTATATCAACTTTCCAAGTAGATTTATTTTGAACTCCTATTTTCAAAATTGATGAAAGTTAGAACTTTTCTTATGGATTCGATCTAGATATATTCCTTTAAACTAAACAAGCTCACAAATATCCAATTTCTGAAGCTTCAACTAAAAAATCCAAGTTAGTTGACCTAGCTCCTAAGGGTGTTTAAGGTGAGTGGACAATCCTCCTCACTTAATGATCCCATTGGTAAATATAAATTATACAGAATATTATGAATTCTTTTAAATAATAGTTATGAAAATATATCAATATGTATATGTATGTTTTGATAAATGTTGTTTGCCCGAAATAGTATTTTCATGTTACATGATATATTTAAATTATTGATTAGAAATACTGAATCCATCAAAAAATTTATTGGTAACCCTCAAGTGCACTTGTGAACAAAACATCATATAGGCAAGATGGTTGGATACATGCGAGCTGGATGGATATAGGCAAGATGGGTGGATTGGAGTGGTGGTGGAGTTATATTTATGATGTATGGTTACTTATTGAAATTTTTCCATTGGGGTTCTAGCTGTTTGTTTTGTACATGCATTATTATATCTTATAAAATTATTGAATATTTTCTAATGTTCACATTGTGATGGATATTTTCCTTAATATCATATATTGTTGTATATTTCATTTTTGTTATATAGTACATTACAATTGCTTAATTATTTTAATGAATCAAGCTTCCAAACTTGATGTGAAGTTATGACATCTAAATGGGTAAGCATATTTTTACAGCTATATATATACTTTCGAGCATGATTTTTAAATAGGATTTTTAAGTGACCATGGAATTGTTTACTCATTGAATTTCAATAAAACTCACTCCTTTCTTTTTCATATTTTTCAGAGTTTAGGATCCTTCTATCATTCCTTCATTTAACACTGACATGGGATCTGTTCTTAGATTGAGTAAATCGTTCCTACGGAGATTAAAAGTATATGAATGGTGAAAACTAATGGCAGTTGGTAGGATTGCAAATGCATGTGTATGATTGTTGGTTGCCCAATAGGATGTAGATCATGTAATCTAGGCCATTGTGTTTGTTATAATATTGTACAGGTTATGGTGGGCATGTAGCCTTTATGCTGTTGTATAGGCCTTATGGCCAAGTGTCCAAAAAACAGAGGAAACTCTGTTGAATTTTTGTTTGAATTTAATATTTAAATATTTCATCGTGGATTGATGAAATAATGAGTCGTTGATATGTTATTTGCATTGTAAGGCTTGTAAGGGGTTTCCTGATGGAAATGGATTCCTGATAGTGACCTTTTACGCCAATCACGTTCCGTGAATTGGAGCATGACAACATTTTTATTCCACTCTTTCATTACTATTTGATTATCAACCACATTAACATTATCTAACCATTCTTGTTGAAGGAAAGTCAGAAAATCTTTATGGATTAATGATGTTGCCTCAAATATAAACTGTTTAGTATCTCTATCCCCACCTTTTTCAAATAATTTAATTAAAACAAGATGATTGGCAAAAAAAGATCTTAGAAGTACCTTAAAATAAGCTTTTAGAAACCTCATTTTCCAATCTATATCACACATTATCTGATCCAAATTTTTTAAAAAATGATCATATCCATATTGTTCCGATCCTTTCCATGTGAAGTTACCACTTGTATCTCCAAGTTAAGCAAGTTACAATTATTTATTTTTTCATTGAAAAAGATTTTCCTTGTGCCAATTGAAAAAGGAACTTCCTTTTTTCTCACTTAGGTCCCTGATATCATTAAAATCTCTCACTATCAACCATGGACTATTGATAATCTATCTAATTCTTTTCCTATAAAACCACCTTCAACTCTAGACTTAAATTCGCATAGATTATTGTTAAAAACTTGTAGCTTCCCAAAGTCTGTAGAACTTTCAAATGTATAAATTGAAGATTATTTTGAATAATTTCTACAAAAATTTTCTAGGATCTCCACGCTAACTAAATAGCCCCAAAAAATCCATTCCCTTCTACCAGCTCCCAATAGTCATAACTCAATGCTTTGAAAATAATTTTGGCTCTACCTGACTCCACTTTCATTTCCAAGAGAGCTAAAATTTTCAGACTTATATAATTCATTATAGTTCTAACTTGACTTGCAAACAAATTGTTTCTTGCACATCTACCGCTCCACACCATAATTTCTTTAATCATTAAAATAATTTTTCAAAGAAAAGAACAAATAACACTTTACATGCCCTTGATTAAGCTACATAGCTTTCATTCTGGTACAACTGCCATGTGCTCATTAGAGTGATGCATACCCATTCCACTTGCTATATTTCCTATATCTAGTGATTTTTCATTCTCATGCATGAGTACATCACTAGTACCAACATGCCCATAAGTTATTACATCATCTGTATTAATTTCCGTGCAAAATGGCGTTTCAGGCACAGAAACAACCTTATAATGTTATCCTCCATTGGTTCCTTGTTAAGATCACTCAATAACTACCTTCTATTCTCTTTAGGCGGTGCAATCAATTGTTCTTTTGGTTAATCATTAATCACCTTCTCTTTGTGAGGCCCCATTTTTCCTACTCCGCAAAGCACCATATCATTCTCACTTTCCTTTTTTGTTTTATTATGCACTTTAATATTGATTGATCCATTTCCTCATTTATTGGTGCTATTATTAGAGCTTCCACTAATAATTCAATCCTCCCCTGAATCACGCATATCATTGGTATCACGTTGCTTCAAAATTTTCTCATTTTGCAGCACCAAAATCTGGAACTAGAATTATTTTTCTTGGATGATTGATTTCTTTCCCCTAGTTTTCTATTATTAGATTCCTATTTTTGGTCGGGTCTTCTGCTATGCTGCACCACCATCTAGCCACTATACCACGACTACTCTTTTGAATTATTCTATGCCTATTTTGGCTCACTCTGTACATTCCTTATATTTCTTTCTTCCTTAATTAATTCATGTCTAAAATCAAGACAAGCCTCCTTTGAATGGCCATATTTGCCACAATTGAAACATATAGTGTCGAGGCTTTCATATTAGATATAATATTGTTTTCCTTACATAGAAAATTTTGATAGTAATTCCTTTGTCAAATCCACCTCAACACAAATCCTTGCATAATTCCTATGCTCCTGTTCCATTGTGGTTGCATCCACTTTCAATGTCTTCCTTACTTGGTTCCCTAAGAATACCAAGAATTTTTTATCAAAGAACCTTATAGGGAGATCAAGAACCTTAGCTAGTTTTTTAATAACATCCTACACAGGATCAAATTTTAGATCTCACGAATGAACTATTAACTAGTGATCAAACAACAACCAAGGTCCACCTATGAAAGTAAATTTATAATTAGCAACTAAACTGAACTTGACCAAGTAATAATCCCCTAACAAATCATTGATATCTAGTATACCTTCATTTGTCCAAAATTGATAATGCCTATTTTCCAAAATTTTGAAGCCTAATTTTCATCCCAATAATTTGATAATCAATGTTTTGCCCCATAGCTTATTCATTCTCTCTTCCATTTCCTTAGAAATTATAATATTTGGACAAAGTCTCTCCCTATTCATTCCTTCCTCCACCACAAAGCTGCTAAAATCATTCTCCTTATCAAATCTCTCATCATCATTTTCTATCATTTCATCACTCTTATAGTCATCTCCACCAATTAGCATATTCTTATAAGACCTCCCTTTCTCCTTTAGCCCTTCTTGATTATGCTTGAAGATTTTATCATCATAAGTCACTGGTCCACTCTATTCATCCATGAACCTTTTGTAACACCTGAAAAATTAGAAAAACAAAAAGGGAAATTTAAAATAATAATCTAAAATTGAAAAGGACTAAACTGAAAGGTTTTTAGGGACTAAATTGAAAAGTTA
>JANHAO010024042.1:0-11726 GCA_026873985.1 Saraca asoca
AAGAGAAGGTAGAGGAAGGAATTCAAAACTACACTAATAGTCTAAATTACTGATTGATTCAAAATGAAACTTAAAGAGAAGAATGACCAATACTAGCCAAAGCAATATTAAAAGTGAAGTGGTAATGCACTAAATAGATAACAAGAGTATAATAAAATAAGAGCTGAACTAGCGATGCTCTACTGTGAATGGTTCAGAATAAAACTCTTTAATTGATCGAAGCTGAGTTGAGGTTATTCGGAACAAAGTCAGATTAGGACAAAATGAACTATAACTCCCTACCATTATTCTCAAACAATTAATGACAAGTGATAGTGTATCGAAAATAAACAAGAATTTAAAACAGAAAGAAAAAGGATAGGTAGAACTTATCATTGATTTTTCCTTGTTAGGTAACATTCTAAAGTCTTATTGGTTGAATCCTATACCACACCTAATGCAGATCAATACAAACCCTTATTTCAAAGCCTTGATCCTTCTTAGTCAGCAGAAGAATGAACAACTAAAATAATTATTTGAAATTTTAGTCTAGCACTTTCTAATTCTTTTACTAAGGGTGCAGTTTCTCATCATATGCTCTAGCATCATACTATACCATTTTATCTCAACACAATTTGACTCGTTCGAGCAGATGTTGCATGAAAGTTGCAGAAAAATAATGGAAGTAACTTCTAATTCAATACTATACCATTTTATCTCAACATAACATGTTTTGAGAGCTTAAACAAGCTTGAAACTCAGCTATTTCAATAGAAAATTAGTTATTATGTGATTAAACCCATTTAGTTTCAATTTTACCACAAAATCACAAGAAAAACCCATTTTGTCAACTCGCACTTATAATCAATAGATCACAAGCAATAAACACTTTATAATCCATAAGAATGGTAAAAATTACTCACCTGTGAAATAGAAACACAAGATCATTACTGATCTTACAAAAAATTTTCAATACTCTTCATAAATAAAGAGAAGAGCATATTAGTTTCTTGTCTATTTTTAAATTTTTCTTTCAGCAAACAATTATATATCATTTGATTATGATTTCATGGCAGAGAAACAAGCTAAATATACAAGATTTTAGCTTTAAAATTTCAAAAAATCATATGACTTCTTGACATGAATAGTAACTATAAACTTAAAAAATTTAGATCTCGACTTATACTTAATAAATCCATGTAATTTTGATATCAAATTGAAGAGGAATAAGAGATGATTCAACTATAAAAATAAGATAAATTAATAAGAAGAGATGAACAAAACTTACATGAGGAGAGAAAGTGAATGTAAAGAGAGAGACTTAAACTTGGAGAGGAAAATATAGGTTGTATGAGTTGCAACCGAGAAAAGCCAAAGAAAAAGAAGAGGAAGTTGATTAAGGGAGGGCAAAATGGAAAAAGAAAAGATCAATCCTCAACTTTGACTATAATTAAAATATTTTTTCTTTTTAACACTTTTTCCTATTTCTTTCATTTTGAACCCAAAATTAATGTAATCATCAATCGTCAACAGTCATGAAATTTTACCACAAAGTAATTAAATTAATTATCTTTGTAACGACTATAATTTTGCCCTTGTTGAACACCTGTAACCCTAGTTTTGATCTTTTTGAAATTTTTTGGAATTTAAATCTCGAAAACACAAATTTAATCTTCTGGGCATCCGTAATAGAAACTTCGATTACTTGAAAATTCCTAAAACTCATATAATCTATTTCTAACTTATCTGGACATCCTCATAGCCACAAATTATAGTTTTAAAATTCTTAAAAATTTCAAATTACCCTTTTTGGATTCTCCCAAAAAATTAATTTATTGTCGAAATTAACTTTAGAAAATTTGAGGTGTTACATCCTTAATCTTATTAGCCAAGAATTGAAAGTTTGAGGACCTATAACTACTTTTTAATTGTTTAGCCCAGGTATTTCCCAAGATTGTTAAAGTGGCTTATGCGAAGAATCCTAAACAGACTATTCTTTTGTATCAGATGAGGTATTTTTTAGGAAAAGGACCCTGGATTTAGAATAATTAACTCTAAGACTGGACTCCTCAACAAAGCTATCCAACACATTCATGATAGTGTTATAGTTCTTATCATTTGCCTACCAAAGAGCATAATGTCATCAACATAAAATGGGTGAGAGAAAGGAAGCCCAGACCTATTCATTTTAATGGGTTCCCATTGGCTTCAATGCCTATTGCCTATTATTATAGCAATCTCAAATCCTCAAGTTAAGAAATTTCATGCACAAAATGAAAAGATACAGAGGAAAGAGATTTCCTAGCCTAAGGCCTCTAGAAGGGAGAATAGGATCTAATTGGCACTCATTTAATATAATCTTATAAAAAGCCCTAGTAACACTGGACATTATGATTTTAATCCATATTTCAAGAACCTTGAAGAAGACAAGCATTTCAAAGGCTTTCTTTAAATCAATCCTGATGACCATACTTCCTAACTTGGCTTTAGATCTATTTATAGAATGCAGGATCTCCCTAAGGATGATGATATCATGTCTTATTTTCCTACAAAGAACAAAGGCAATTTGGAGGGCAGAGACAATTTTACTTAACTCATGTCTAAGCCTAGCCACCAAGGTTTTAGATAGAATTTTCAAGGGGTATTACATAAACTAATAAGTCTAAAACTATTCACTGTTCCCCTTTTAATGGCTTTAGGGGTAAAGGCAATCAAAGTTTTGTTAAGCCACTTAGAGACCTCTTTGGATAAGAAATTAAGCTTAACGCATTAAACCATTAACCTACCAACCTCCATCCAATGCTTTTGGAAAAACCCATGATATAAATCATCTAAGCCATGGGTTTTATTTGATTTCATAGACTTAAGGACCTTAAGGCTTTCCTTCCCATTAGGAATCAAAATAGCTCGATCACTAAACATATTCAAGAGACTAACATACCATTAAAAAGGTTTCAAGGGAGGGAAAGGATAGGAAATAGAAAAGGTATAATACCTAAGGTTGAAAGAGGAAAAAATCAACTTTTAAACCTTTAAAGTCATCTCAACCCAAACCTTAGCCTCATTTCTAAGCTTATATATTCTATTTTTATGCCTTTTGAAATGATAGTAGCAAGTGGTAGGTTTTAGTATTGTGGTATTCATCCTATATCCAATCTATCCTAGACTTAAGTGCCCAAATTTCCTCTTTCTGCCCCAAGATATTAAGGTATTTAGACTAAAGGGACTTTTTAAGTCTTAACAGAGAATCATTAGGCCTAGTGCAAAAAGCTCTTTGTGCACCCAGATTCCTAACTAAAATTCTATTTTTCCTTTTGAAAACATTGCCAAAAAACATTTTTGTTCCACTAGGGAACATGCTTAGTAAATTTGTTAATAGTTGAGAAAAAGGAAGCAAAGGGAAACCAAGCATTAGAAAGAATCTAATGCAAAATCGAGTGGGAAGTCTAACAACATTCAAACCTAAAAGGTTTTGGAAGTTAATTAAAAATTGAAAAAGATAGTTGGACCAAAATAGGGGTATAATTTAAATAAGTTCTAAGGTGATGAACAACAACGGCTTTCAAAAAACATAGAGAAAATTTAGGATTATAGAAGGCATGAACAAAACGTTCAGGAATCAAATTTTTAGCATCTCTAAGGTTAGTCCAAGTGTGAGAAGGGCCTAAAAACCCCTATGTCTAGCAAATTACAAGATAAACAATCATTGAATCGGTTAACCCTACTTCTATTAATTGAGGCCCTACCAAATTTTTCATTTTGACAAGTTAATTCATTAAAGTCATTAACAATAATCTGGAGAAATTTGAGCAATTTTGCAACAGGTTCAAGATTTTCTCAAAGAATTTTTCTGAAAGCATATTTAAGGTTAACACAAACATAACTAGACAACCAAAAAGGGGAATTCAAGGCTACCCGGATAATAGTATAAACCTTTTGCTCTAATTTGTTTACCATTTCCACTTGAACCTCCCAAACACTCCACAACATCTGTATACCACTAGCAGGATTGTATGTGTCCATCATCTTTGAGTGATCAAATAGGAGACAATAGGTAATAGCCTTAGTTCTCGAGTAATTCATATGGGTCTTAGTAAGAATGAGAATCAAAATGCACGCTTTTGCTGAGAACTCCACTACAAGCCTTTTAAAATCTAGATATTGGACACCCCCAACATTCCAAATATTGATCTTAAAAGGTTCCCATTCTATAGGCCAATTCTCAACCGAACCGACTTTATCCATCAAAGCAGCTAGCTCTCTATCTACCTCAATTTCTTCTATATGTAGTAGAAAAAGGAAATAAAAGATTCAATCCTCCTATACAGAGTCTAGGTCCCCACAAGCCTATTCACCATTTCCACTTTCACTGTTTCTACTTTAGATGAGATTCAAACATACTTGATTTCTGGTTGACCCCTGATGAAGCAAGAGTGATTAGCTTGTCTTTTAGAATTTCTAGTTGTAGTTGCATCATCCTGCCCCAAGCTCTTTTTGCATCCTTTTGAAATGGATCCAAGTTTAACTTTAGGGAGCTTATCCCCCAATTCTGGTAGAAAAAGAAGAAGACCCACCAAGTTCCAATTGAGGTGATCATTGACATGCACAATATACAATGGAATCACGATCATTTCCTTTGCTTCGTTTAGGGGAAACTAACCCAAGACATATAAGAAGCAATAAAATGGCCTTAGATTCTTTCAACCCTTTGCCTACTCTTGACCAAACTAGCTTATTGCATAGCTTGAGTCCCATTTAATGTAGTCTAAAAATTCTGAATGTTCCTCCTTAAAGGTCTTATTAAGATAAAAATCATATACTATTGTTCTTTAGGGTGGCTAGAGTATCTCTTCTAGATTTAACTCCAAGCTACTAGAGCTCACGGAGTTTTGATTCACATTTAACATTGCCAGGGATTAAAGTACTACCTAAGAAAGCGGTGAAGATGAAACTGAAAGGTCTGGTGAAAGTTCAATAACATTCTTCTTAGGGTTTGAATAATTTGGGCATTAACTTCAATTAACATTGAAGTCTCAATAGTAGCACAAGGCTTAAGACTTTTCTCAACCTCTGAAACACCTAGAGAAGATAAATTACTTTTGAATAAAGAAAGGACTTTGACCGTATTTTGACCATTGGGTTCGTGGGAAGGCTTAGATCCTAAAGAAGCCAAATTCAGGTCTCCATTTTCCTTTGCAACTTATTTGGGCTATCTAAAATGATAGGGGAAATATCTTTAGAAGAAGCCCCTTACTTTAAACCTAACTTGTCTGTCTTTTTCTTTGGAGCCCTCCGAGCCTATTTTTTTAGCCTTTGGCTTAGCTATCCTTTTTAACACTAGAATCCATGAACCATACACATTACTATCAATTTCCTACTTTTCATAACCTTTCCTAAGATCGGATTGTCTCCGACCTTAGTAACCTTTAACAGTGATTCAAAAGTAAGGTTTGTTCAATTGCCAACCACTAAACCAGAGTCATTGACTTCAGGGTTTGTCGGAGCATTGCAAATAGAGATGGGTGCCAAAGGTGGGAGCAGAAGGCTTACAAAAGGGCAAAATAACTTCTGATGACCTATTCTTCCATAATCAAAGCACACTCGATTAAGACCTTCATAAATGATAGGTTGCTTGAAGTTACCTATAAGAACATAATAAATTAACGATTAACTAGGGTCAATCTAGACACAAATACGGGTATACCTATCCCTTGTATTAGTGAATGTATAAGCATCCACTTTCAAGATTGGACCAATATGTTCAGCTATCTACAGAAGAACTAGATAGCTATATACCTTAACTACGAGCTCAGGGAACCTAATCCAAAACGTAATGAATGTGAAGCTAGTAGAGGAAGCTCTGAAGAAAGGCTTTTGCTTCTCAATGCCAGAAAATGCTCATACAAGAATTAGTGACCTCTATTGAGCACCTTAGCATAATTAGATTCTAACTTAAAATTGAATATAAAGAAGTCGTTACTAACATCAATAACTTGTAGATGACTATTTGGTTGTCAGAACATTTTAGTCTTGAAAACCATATACCTGGAAATGAATTTTTTTTAGCAAAAATCTTACTAATCAAAGTAAACTCTTAGGGTTCATGGATCAATTTCAAAAGCAGTTCCAGAAGTTGGACCTCAAAGAAGCCTTCATCTAGGCCATCCATTTTCCTTTTGAAGACTACAACAACATCCTTGTTTTGATTAAGGAAACACTTTTCATAAGCCCCTATACCAGCCTAAGCAATTTGTCCTCATAATTCTAGGTCATACCTTGCTTATTGTCCACTGACAGGGTTTTCAACTCGGGATTTACCCATTTTTTCTAGAGTGATCTTTTGGACCACCATGTTGCCTTTAAGTTTTGTAATTACTCCAAGAGAGAGAGAGAGCATTTTTTCCCCAGTTGACAGTCCAACTAGAGAGAACCTCACTCGTCATCTTTTTCCATTGTCATTTTTTTTACTTCAAAATTGAAACTTGTTGACGGTGGAATCTAGTCGACCAAGAAAGAGCAGAAACCAAATCTAGCTAACTAAAAAGTTCATTGAACCCCAAACTATAATCCGATTTAGTATAAAAGAGAGAGATGGAGAAAGAGGAAGGACAAGAAGGACACTAGCAGTTTTTAATGTGGTTCGGCTAAAGTCAAGTGATCGACCCCTACGTCTGTGGTAGTATATTTTTGAAAATGTATTTATATAGTATAAGTGTTTCTAGAGGGATTCTCCCAATCTAAATATGTCTAAGGATCAGCCTTTTTAGAATGACCCCCTCTTATACAATAATCTCAACCCCTATTTATAGTTGATAAGGAGTACAACCTTAGCGTGTTCTAGAAAAGGAAAATAATAAACTAATTGCAAGTTGGTTCCTATAAATTGACTTATTCAAGTTACCCATGCAAGTTGATATCTATAAGTTAATCCCTTACTGGGTTTAACCATAGTGAATTTTCTAAAAGATGGCTGAGGTGACATGTTTCGATTAGCGAGTTAGAGCTCATTGTCCATTGACCTAGAGCTACTACCTTTATCCTGCGATCCGAGTTCGTGTCCGGTGATCTGGTGCCTTTGTCTAGTGACCTCAATTTTGGACGAGTTGGGCTTTTTCCAGTTGGACTCGTCTGTTGAGCTTTTGCCAGCCCATTTTGCATGGTTCCAAAAATATCTATAACATTAGCCCCCAGCTCTCAGTTCGTTCTACGGATTAGGAGCTGTAGTTTGTTGGTAAAAGTCTACACTTGTAGTTTACAGTGTTGTCATTTCAAACTTTTATCTTACTATTTTACCCGTACATGTCATGCATTTAATGTGTATTTTTCACAGTCGTTGGCGTGTCAGCCTTGCTATTTGCTGAACCATTAAATTGAGGGTAGTTAGCCAGTCCCTAGATTTATCAGTGAAGTCAGACTAGTTTATATAAGGTGTCACAAACTTTCTCTCCTATTTCATAGAATGCCTTGGTGGGTGTATTGGCTGAGCCTCTCATGTTTTTGATGGTCTGGTTTTTTGATGAAGACCTTCAAAGCATGTATGACTTACTGTATAGGAGGTTTGCATGGACAATTCTTCTTTGAGGACCCCGAGAAGTTGTGTACAGATTTCATATCCTCCTTATGGTGGTGCTGATGAATTCAGCTCTTTTATCTTTATTCTTTTGCCTCCTTGCAAGGTGATCTACCCATTTGATTTTTCAAAGTGCACTAGGGGCAATAAGGTTGAGGGAAGAGCTCTTAACTTGGGAGGAGGACAAGAAAAAGTTTGAGTAGTTAACTTGTTCATTGATCATCCAACTTACCATGGTCTAGTTCTTTAAAGCCAGCTTTCCTTTCAAGATATGATAGTTATAGGCTTGTTTTGATTTATATTCTTGATTCTTCATGTATACATTTACCTCATTGAAAGAGGTTTTTAATAAATTTTTTCATATTTCCTTTCTTTTCCAAGTGTATCTTGTTGGATGTTTTGAATATCATAGAAGATAATATGTAAGCTGTCATGAATAGATTCCTATAAATCACTGCTAAATAAATAGTAATTAAGTTGAATGACTAATTGGTCATATTAATTCATCTCAGTTGTTAATGAATTCAAGCATTGAAGTGCCTTAGCTGGTAATGAGTTTGAGCACTGGAGTGCCTCAGTTGATATGAGTAGAGTGTCCAGGTAGGTCACATGAGAGTTGTGCCTTAATTAGCATAAGTTGAATGCTTTGATAGGTCGCATAAGAGCTATGCCTCTGAATGATAGGTTACATGCATACAGTGCCACATAGTAGGTCGTATGCATGCATTTGCTAGGCAGTAAGTTACATGCATACGGTGCCAAGAAGTATGTTGTATGCATGCATTTGCTAGATAGTAGGTGACGTGCATATGGTGCCGAGAAATAAGTCGTATGCATGCATTTGCCAGATAGTAGGTCGTATAAGAGCTACTCTTTAATTAACATAAGTTGAATGCTGAGATAGGTCTTACGAGAGCTATGCCTCAGCTAGCACAAGTAGGTCGCATCACAACAATCATGTTGCCTAGTAGATTACACCACAACAATCTTGTTGCTAAGTGGGTTGTATGGGTGTGCCTTTGTGGGTAATGAATTTTAGTGCCTTAGCGCCTCAGCTGGCCTTAGGTCTTAGCTGGCAATGAATTTATTTTAAGGTCTTAGTGTCTCAGTTGGCAAGGAATTTATTTTAACGCCTTAATGCCTTAGCTAGCTTAGAGCCTTAACTGCTAAAGAATTTATTTTAGTGCCTTAACACCTCAGCTGGTAATGAATTTTGTGAGAGCTTGTTATTGATTTTAGTAGGATGAAAGCTCGCTTTTGGATTTTAGCTTGCTTTAGGATTTGAATTCTATTGAGAATCTATTCAAAAATTTAGTAAGCACAAATATAAATATATAAGGAATAATATTACTAAATAAAAGGGTAAAATGAAATTTATTGAAAGCATGAGTGCAGATATTCAACACTTCAAGCTTATGGAACTTTAACTCCATTTAAATTTGTCAAGTGATAAGCTCCTTCCCCAAGTCTTTCTTAAGGATGTATGAGTTTTTTAGTTTGGATCTTGTACCTCGTCTCTAGTCTTGTGAGCTCCAGGAAAAATGAGGCGCAGTATGAGATTACCAAGTTTTTAGTCCAAACTCGGGCTTTTTGCATAATATTTTGTGGAATTAGAGATGTCGGGGCTGTTAAGGTTGCTGCCCTGAAGGTCGCACCATGTAGTCCCTCAAGCGATCTCTCTTGATGATATCCTCAATAGCATCCTCAGCACCCAACACTTTGATATATTATGTCCAATCTCATCATGATAGGCACAAAACTTATCTTTATTGATTCTAAGCCTACTGGGAGTCTTTAGGGGTTTGGGCTTCCCAAAGTCCTCCCTATCTTTCTTTGCTGTAAAAACCTTATCTTATGGCAACCTTGATGCTGAGGTCACTCGTTCTTAGACTTCTTTGCAATCTGATTATTGGAGTTGTCATTCTGACTCTCATTGCTCCTCTTTTTATTTTGGATAGAGCTGTTCACCTCATCTTTCTTATTAGACTTCTTTGTACTAAAGGTTTCTTTCCACCTGATCTGTTTGGCAGCTTGTTCATAAAATTCACCCAGGTCCTTTACTGGAGACTTATATATGTTCTTATATAGCTTTCATTCCTTGTGACATTTCATTGAGTTCACTGTTAGGATACTCTCATGGAATGGATTCTCCACATTGTTGACTTCATGTCTGAACTAGGTAATGTAATCTTTCAGTGATTCATCCTTTCACTGAAAGACCATTATAAGGTGACAAGGTGGTGTGAACTAGCTTCTTAGTGCATTATATGATTAATGAATTTTCTCTGGCACTCTTCCCAACTGCCAATGCTACGAGCTGGGAGATTTCTGAATCATGTCTGAGGTATGTCCCCTAGTGTAGTTGGTAAAACGCAGCATTTAACCAAGGAATTAGTTGTTTGAAGATCCATTTGTACATTAAATGCATCTAGGTTGTCATATGGATCACTATCCCCATTATATTGCAAGATTGTAGGGATTTTGAATTTGTGAGGAAGAGGTTACGTCTCTATCTCTCTAGTGATAGGAGTCATTTTCTCATAGTGGTCTTGGCTATTCTGAGCTCGAGGGCACTCCTCTAATTTTTTTACCCTCTGGAGCTCCTCTTCTATCACCAAGTTTTGTGTTTTGAATCTCCTGTTGGAAGTTTGTTGGCTTTTTTTACCTCCTTAGTCATAGGAGTAGCGACTTGAGGTATGTCCTTGGCTGGACTTGTTCGAACCTTTCGCTAGAGCTCTCATGTCGCAAACCATCATGATTTTCATGAGCTCGATGAACCTCCGATCTTGTTCATGAGTGGGAAGAGTGAGCTGAATTAGCATGCTGGGGTTTTCTTATGCGGAACCTACTTTCGCATGCTCAGGACTTGTGCCTATGCCAACACCTTAACTGCCTCAATCAGTTCTTTCACCGTGTTCTTAAATGTCTCTTGACGTTGGCGCCACGTTTGCATTTCGTCAATCCCAAAAATAATAATAGTAGGTTGGTGGTAGTTTGTGGAGGGCAAGCTAGCGGTGATACCTGTAGCAGGAATGGTGGAAGCATCTACCACTGGAAAGATTGGTTCTTGCTGCTTTGTACGTGACCTTCCAGTCGGTCAACCAAAGTGTTTGAATTTCTAGTGGTTCTTTCTTCAGCCATCATAGTTGTACTAAAAATTAACTAGAACACAGTATGGGCCCTCCTTCAAGAGTCAAAATATTGATGATGGAATCTGATCAACTAAGAAAGTGCAGAAACCAAACCCAGCCAACCAAAAAGTTTAGTGAACCCAAAACTGCAATTCGGTTAAGTATAAAAGAGAGAGTTAGAGAAATAGGAAGAACAAGAAGGACATCAAGAGTTTTTAACATGGTTCAGTTAAAATCGGTTGATTGACCCCTACATCCATGGTAATATATTTCTAGGAATGTATTTATAGAGTATGTGTTTCTAGAGAGATTCTCCTAGTCTAAATATATCTAAGGATCGACCTTTTTCATATTGACCCCCTCTTGTATAATAATCTCAACCTCTATTTATAGTTGTTAGGATGTATAGCCTTAGTGTGTTTCAAAAAAGGAAAATAATAAACTAATTACAAATTGGTTCTTGCAAGTTGATGTATTCAAGTTAACCGTACAAGTTGGTCCCTCCTTGGGTTTAACCACAATGAATTTTCTGGAAGATGGCTGAGGTAACATGTTTTGACCAGCGAGCTAGAGCTCGTTGTCCATTGACCTAGAGTTATTGACTTTGTCTGGTAATCCGAACTCGTATCCAGTGATCTGGTACCTTTGTCCAGTGATTTTAATTTTGGATGAGCTGAACCTCTTCCAGTTAGATTCGTCTGTTGGGCTTTTGTCAGTCAATTTTATATGGTTCCAAAAATACACATAATAAAACTAATTCTTGATTCACTAGCATATGGGGTATAAAATTTTATATCTTATTGCATAGTTTTAAACTCTTAGGCTCGTTTGATTCAATCTGTGGAAAGGGAAAGAGAATGAAATTAAATAAGGAGAAGAAAGGGAATGAAAATTGTTATTTACTTGAAATGTTTGGTTTAGTCATGAAACGGAATCAGATTATTTGTGATTACCTTTGTTATTGTTTGATTGTCAGGAAATATGATTTGTAGAAATAAAAATACAATCTATTTTATAAACATCAAATTTTATTATTTTTGAAATTT
>JANHAO010024043.1:0-11725 GCA_026873985.1 Saraca asoca
TGTTACATCTCTATCAAAAATTAAGAAAAAAAGAGAAAGAAATCTATCTCCATGTTTTGCTTGAAGCCGTGCTTAAGGTCATAAATAGAATCTATTATTTCAGTAAAACTTACGTACCTCTTGATCCTAATTTTACTCTCTCTCTCTCTCTCTCACACACACACACACACAAAGGAAATTTGTTCCCCTTAAAATGACAACATTACAACACAGAAGACGGCCAAGCTGCAGGCCGCACTATAACTAAATGAATAAATCAATTTCTTGTAGTCTTAAAATGGGAAAATCAAAGTCAAGATGAGGTACCTGTAATAGAGCACAACCTTACTAAGGAATAGCCGACGATTTTTGCAGCTTCAAATAAACCCTTTGCTGAGGATGAAGGCGCACAGCACCGCAAGGGTTTAGTACAGAGTAAACAGCTTTGAAGTCATATAAAAAGCTAAAGAAGAAGCTTTTCTTAATTCCAGTAGCTAGATGGTAGCGGCAGTTGGCAGAAAAACATCGTCACTGAAATAGTTTTTTTTTCTTTCATTTGCTTTCAACCTGATTCGAACTCTAGTCTTGTTAGCTTCCCGTGTCCTTAGCGGCGGTCTTGGAAACCACCGCAAAATAATTGCCACAAAATACAACCACTTTCTGGCGGGTTCTGTAAAGCGTCGCTAAATATCACTTATTTTTTATTTTCTTGTTTTTTTTGACAGTTTTTTCTAATCACCGCCATTAAACTGCCACTAAATGCAGTTGTTTTTGTAGTGAGTGATAATGTTTAAACTTCAGACAGAAGTAAAATTTAGCCTTTCAAAAACATATCAAATGCACTAGACAAACCATATGGCGGATTCACAAGCAAAGGCCAATAGGAAGTTGGGTTATTCCATCACAAGGTCTATTTTGTTTTGTCTTCTTTATGACTCCAAAGATGATTTTGTTCTTCTTTGGTAATCTTTCACGCTGCGAGCTAATAAAAAGTTATAATTTCATTAATCGTAATTACAAAAAAAAAAGAGTGAAATTATATGGGGCTGAGGATAAAAGCAAAATATATAATATATTAAAGTATATAGTAAAACCTTATTTAATATTAATTTTAAAAAGCAATCTCAATCATTGATTAAGGTCTTGTTTGACCAAATTTATTAATAGTTTATTTGAACTTATTCATTGAAATAAAAATTTATATAAGTTTAATAAGTGTGTGGATGAACTTATTATATTAGTTTATTATTTTCTTATAAGCTATTTAAAGCTTATTTTTATAACTTAGAAAAAAAAAACTCTTTGAGAGCTAAGAAAGTTTAATAAGAATTTGTTTTTATGATAATTTTAGGCATTAAAGTCCTTCATAAAATATAAAAATTTCAACCATATCCCTAAAAAGATCAATAATAAATTCATAATTTTTCTTCTTCATTAAAAATTTACAAAAGACTATTACAATATTATAAAATATAACAAAAGTATAGAACAATAATGTATAAAGCATTTGAAATTTTTATGAAGGGTTATTTAGAATTTTAATTTTACTTACTCTATTTTTTATGATATTTTCTAAGTTTTAACATTTATATTTTTTATATTGAAATTTTTTATTTATTATATTTATTATATAAATCATATTATTTTTCGTTTAAAGGTTATAGGAGCAATTAAGAGTGATGGCGGTAGCGAACGTAAGACAGGGCATTTGTTGGAGGAAATCGACAATCTATGAAGGAACACTAAGAAGGCGAGACAAGGGATGGGACTTTTTCTGGGGTAGGTTAGCAACCCACCAAGACAGGAAGATTGGATGGTGGATAAAGAGGGAGAGAATGAGAACAGGGGAAACTTGGATTTAGGGGTTTTAGGTCTCAAAGAAACTCATTTGCACAAGGAAGGGGACGCTTTCTTTGAAGCTAATTGGTGGGATGCAGAAGCAGTGATAGATATGGATCATATTCTAGATGATTTGAAAGATATCACTGTATGGGAAAACCTAGGTGGTTTTCCTAATTTGATCATCCCAGAGGAAGAGAAGGCTCGACTTAGAGTCCGTTTGTTTGGACCTTTTTTTTTTAAAAAAAAAAACTCCCTTTTTTTTTAAAATAAATTATTTTTATATGTTTGGATCAGAGCTTTAGAAAAAAGTAAAAACAACAAAAAATAAAAAATTTGACTTTTTTTTAAGCTTCAATTTGTTGCTTCAAATACAAGTCCTTTTAGAAAAAACATTACATAAAAAGTTCTTTTTTTAAAGCTCATTCAAACAAGCTGTTAGTGATCCATGGCCTTATACTCTGATTGTCAAACTACTTGTGAAGAAAATTGTTTTTAATGGTCACAAATGCAAGCTTGATCAATTATGGGCAAAGTCAAGCAAATTATCCCTCATTGACCTTGGTAATGAATTTTTCTTTGTCAAGTTTGAAGTCACGGAGGATTATCAATTTGCAATTTTAGGTGGATCTTGGATCATTTTCATTCATTAGCTAACAACGAGACACATGCAAGCTTGCTTTGATCTTTTTTGTGATAAAATTGATAAAGTAACTACTTAAATTAGATTGCTCGATCTGCCAATTGACCATTTTCACAAAAAACTTGTTTAGAGTGTGGGTAGTTTAATTGGTAGAATGTATAAAGTTGATCTTAACCCCCCACCGTGAACAAGGGGGAGATATGCACAACTGTGTGTGGAATCTTTTGTTAGTAATGATGGTTTTGTTATTTCAAGAAGTCTTAAGATCCGAAAAAGTCATACCGATGGCATGGATAACCATCTAAATCGTTTATTGTGGTCAATTCCAGCTGTTGGATCTTTTTCATTTGTCTATAAAAACTCCTCTAGGTCTCTTGAAGGCACCCTTCTACACTTTGCCTATGAGATTGAACCTATTACTTTCTCCAACTCTTCTCCTCGACTTCCAACTGTTCTATTGGGATCCCTATAGGTAACTTCCTTTACCTTTTCTGCTTTATAGCTTTTATTGCTTTTAGTTTTCTTTTTCAAAAATGTGCTGGTTACAATGGTTTATTTCTCGTTTTCCTTTTTCTCGACGATTGCATCTCATGTTTTTGCCTTCTCTTAGGCCATACTGAAGAGACCAATGCCTTGGTCCAAACTCTTCCTTTTCATCTTTTTTCTTTTTGTGTTGGTCCTCAAACTTATGCTTTCCTACTTCATGTTTGATGGATCAAGTGACCCCATCAACTTGTCATTGGACTTTGACTCCTTCTCAGATCTCGGGGAATATTCGCTCAATTGCATTGTATATTGCTATGCCCTTCCTCTTTGTTCGATCATGGCCGATCGATCTCATGATGAGCAGGGGAACAAACAAGTTCATCTGGATGTGAAATCAATAGCTGCCTATGTGGAATGAGGAGATTCAGATGTAATCCGGAAGTTAGAGAAAGTCCATACACAAAATGAATCCATCGAAGGAATTGTCTTCAAACCTACCTAGGAAGATAAGCAGGCTTGCAGTTATGACATCTCGTCCTTCTTGATATTGTACGTGGATGTGGTTGATCATCTTCATGTTTGCCCTCCTTTTTTTTGTGTTTCAAACAAGCATCTTCCAAGTGATGAACGTTTGCCCTTCTTAATTGACTTCGAGTGCTTGAGCTTTCCTTTTTTGTTTTGAAGTGCTGAGTGTCAATGTTTGCCTCACCCTGACCATAGGGTCTTTTTTCTTTTTCTTCACCTACTCATAGTAGAAAGCCAAGGGCTTGGTGCACTTCCTTCAACACCTCAGTTGAGTTATCATAAAGAACATGCTTACCAGTATTCGAAGCATTCATTTTTCAAAGTCCAAACAATCAAGGGATTTCATCCTTTTATTCATTAGGATGCAGGGCCACTTTACCTAACCAAGTGGACCAAACCTACAACGCAGCCCCGATGCTACTCTTTTGAAGATTTCTTAGATGATGAATAGGACCTCATCGTTTGACTGATAGCGTTAAGGCCATTTAATGCCTAATTCATCCTTCATACATGCTTTACTTTACAATTTGGCTTTGTCTACTTATTCTATTTTTACTTACTTCTACTTGCTCTCATTTTATGCAAATTGTTAGTTGAATTAGGACTTGATTGAGATACATTGCACAAAGATGGACCCTAGCTAAATTTCATGCCCAAGCCCTAGCCATGGAAAAGCCAATTGTGCCACCTATTGCTTAGCTCGAATTGGCGCCACCAGTAGGAGAGGTCATTAGTGGTCTTCCCTGTTCCAATCAAACCACGCTCACTACTATCCACTCTAAGATGCCATCCACAAGGAAACAAAAAGCTATCATTGAAGAACCATTTAAACACAAAGAAAGTAGCTCTTCTGACATCCCTATGCCTATTATGAAGAGAATCAAAATGGGTGCCTAGAAGGAACTTCTATCATTCGAGGTGCTTGAAGGGTGTAACCTGTCTTTTGATACCATAAACAGCCTATGGTACAAAGATGAGGATTATGGTGCCTTCCTATACAACTAGCTACTACTCCCCATTGATCAGAACTATGTAGAAGACTTCATATTGGGTCATGGTCCCCTGTGCCTATTAATACCTTCAATAGCTTGGATTATTCATTTGACTGCCTCCCTCCTAGCCACCATGCTGTCTTTCACTCAAACTAAGAGGGAATTGGCAAATGCCAATCCTACTTTGGTGGACAGGCTAAAGAAACAAATTGAAGCCAAGTCCAAGGAGGTAGCCAATCGGGATAAGAGAATTTCTGATCTAATTAATCATATTGTTGAACATGTTAAAGAGAGGGATGCCCTATTCCAGAAAAGTGAAGATCTAACAGAGTAGTTATCCTCAAAGGGACAAGAAGTGGAGGCTGAGCAGGAAGATTGGAAAGTGAGTGAAGGGAAATTCAAAGTTCCCATCACTGAAGCCAAAGACCTTAGTTATCCCATGTTTTAAGATGGATTTGCTAAGGCCATTCAGCAGATCCAACACTTCAACCCTAATACACTACTCAACCTTTCCAAGATGAACAGGGATAAAACAAATTTTCATTTGTACTAAATAGGCAGATTTGGTTACAAATTTATGAATTTTTATTTTTTCTCATATAGTATTTCTCTATTTGTTTTTCATATATCACTTGTCTTGGTATGC
Source organism: Saraca asoca (assembly GCA_026873985.1). Lineage (NCBI taxonomy): Eukaryota > Viridiplantae > Streptophyta > Magnoliopsida > Fabales > Fabaceae > Saraca > Saraca asoca. The sequence continues at coordinate 5,111 of JANHAO010024043.1, forward strand.
ATGCCTCCAGTGGGCTTTTTCTTTACCTTGTCAATTGACTTGCTATTTTGGTGTTAGCAAATTCTTCACTTAAGTGAGCCTTCAATGAGCCTTGTGTTTATTTTACTTTATCAATTTCTCATGCCTGCAAGAGATTTTACCTTTGCTGCCTACTTTCCTTTTTCCATTGATCTTTCAATCACCTAAGTCTCTACTGCATTTCCTACTTAGCTTTGCCTCACATGCATTGTAATAGTGCTAAGGGAACTGCTCAACCTTTCAATCTTAGTGGTTCATTCAATTTTCTGCTAGTACCAAGGAATCTGCTCGACCTTTAATGACTACAACTTGGTGGATGTAATGATTAGCTTGTCAAGGGACTTTTCATTCCCCAAGAGCCTTGAAATTACTCAGGGATTTCTCTTTCCTAAGGAATTAAGGTTTCTTAAAGACCTTTCCTTCTCAAGGATTTTTGAGGTCATCTCATTTATTTATCCTGATTTTCCTTGGCCAGTGGATTTCTTTCAACCTTCTCTAAAAAATAATTTAAGTCATTTATCAATGGCTTCTATATTTTCATTCTATGAGCCTCTAACTCTATTGCTACTTATCGTCATCTTCTCTACTATTTTGTGACTTTTAGCTACATCACCACTTCCCTTACACGTGAGCCTCTGTACCCTTTCTATTTTTGCAACTTCCACTTATGTCTTGCTTCCTTTAAAATACACCAGCAATGGTGGTTCTTCTTTATTGCTTGTGTTAACATTAGTTTTGCTTATTTATTCTACCTTATTAGATTTCACTTGCTACTTACTTTACTTTCAGGTTGCTAGTTGAATAGGTCATTCAAAGATGGACTCCCAATGATCGGTAGAAACACGCGCCCAAGCTCTGTCCAAATAGAAGCTTACTACTTTATCATCCATTCAAGTGGAGTTGATGCTAGAATTAATTCATGTGAATGATTCAATTTCCTCTAACTAAACCAAGTTTTCTTCCACTTGCACCGAGGCTTTGTCCTTGCATAAGCAAGAGATTTCCTTTGAGGGCTCTTTAAAGGGCAAGAAGGGCATTTCTTTTGACAACATTGATGCAAATTACTAGACCATTTTGTGTATCCTTTCTAAGGCCGATGAGGATAAGCCTCATGACCAAATTATGGAAGAGCTTAAGGAAAAATTCGGCCCCCTAGACCTTGAGTATCATTGTTGCCCTATTCTTTCCTTTTTCTTTCTTCTTTACATTTGTATTAAGTAAGTCAATCTGCAATATGGATGAATTTTATGAGTATCCCCAATTCTACTTGGTATTTCTTTTTGAATGTGCCTCTAATAGACTATATAATTTTTCTTTTGTTGATTTTTTTGATCATCTTGGTTTACATTAGTTATTTTGACCAGTTTTATCCTTGATTTTTACTCAAATAGCAAGCTTTAAGTGTTTGTTAGTCTTCTTTAGTGTCAAAGGAACTATTCAATCTTTTTATTAGTGCCAAGGGATCTGTTTGGGCTTTTATCGGTACTAAGGGAACTACTCCACCATTTTATTTGTGATGGAAGATCTGTTCATTCTTTTATTTGTGCTAAAGGATCTACTCAGGCTTTTATTTATACTAAGGGGACTGCTTGGATTTGTCTTGCATTAGTTCTGAGGGATTTACTTGGTCTTTTACACATATATGATGCAATTTTTCACTTTATTTCATTGTTTTGAATACATTGTTTGTCATCCTTAGAGATCAAATCTATACATGATATAGCATTAAGTGTGTTGCATTCCACAATAGGGGAAGGAGCTTCCCTTGCACAATTTTCAAATCGTAAATGCCATTTGACAAGCTTTCCCACACTGTAAATAACCCTTGCCATGTCGCCATTAATTTTCTTTTAGTCGTGACTTTGTGTGGCTTGTTTGCTCTTTGAAGGACTAGATCTCCCTTTTATGAACTCCTTGCTTATTACTCTTTTATTTGAAATTTTGACAATCTTTGCTTTATAGCATTCATTTTAAAGCTAAGTCACCTCCCATCTTTCTATTAGCATATCTAGTTCCTCCATTCTCCTTTCTTCATTCTCCTATCACTCATAATACTTTCTTCAGTTGGACTACTGCTTAAGTTCAACAGAAAGTATGGCTTCACTCTTGTATATGAGCATGAAGGGAGTTTTTCTAGTGACAAAATGAATGATGGTTTGATATGACCATAGAACACTTGTTAGCTTTTTGGCCCATCTTCCTTTTGCTTTATGTAGCCCTTTTTATAGTCCTTCTAATACAATCCAAGTTGCCAGCTTAGCTTGCCCATTTGATCGGGGATGTTCAACAAAAGTGAACTTAACCTTCATTTGAGAACATGTTAGAATCATACTTTCATGAGATGTACAGTTGCAAATGTACCTTTGGTAGAACAATTGGTAGAACAATTGCAAATCACTACTAGCAAATTGCTTTCCATTATTAGATATAATTGACATGGGGAAGCAATACCTGAAAGGAGATGTTAGCAATTTTTTTATGCCAAAACTCTTACTTTTAGAAATTTTACCTGCAAATAATGTTTTTTCCAAATGAACTTTTTCATGTTTTTTAAGGTTATGGTTGTGAAGGATTCTGCCTCTATCCATTTGGTAAAGTAATCAATGACTACCACCATATACTTTAACTAACCAAGAGCTGCTAGAAATGGTTCTAACAAGTATATGCCCTACTGGTTGAACAACCAAGGAGTGAAGATGGACATTTGTTTGACCGTCAGCTATCTTGGAACCTTCTCAAACTTTTGGGATTTTTTATAGCTTTACACAAGCTCCAGGGCTTCTTACTTCTTTTTTGGTAAAAAAAAAATATCCTGACTAAACGACCTTCAGTGCGATTGCCACTCCCACTATATGAGACCCAAAAATGGCTTTGTGGATTTCTCTTAGAACATAATTGGCTTCACTTGGTTGGAGGCACCTTAGCGATAGATGGAGAAAAACTCTTCTTATATAATTGCCCTTTCCATAAAAGAGTGTGCTGCCTTTCATTCAATCTAAGCTTATTTTTTATCTTTTGGCAATCGTCACTCCTCTAAGAATACCATGATTGGGGTTAATCATGACTCCTCCTATTTCATTCATATTACCTCATCCATACAAGAGGCTTGCAACATCTCTTGAATTATAGTTCTTTTGTTTACCATTGCTTTACCACCAGCTATTTTGGCTAATGCATCCGTGCATTCACTCTCTTCTCTGATTTGGGCAATTACCAACTGAGAATCATTCTTGACCCTTAGAGATCGTGCACTTACTTCTTTTACTAACTTCAACCTAGCTATCAATGCTTCATATTTTGTTTGATTGTTCATTGCCTTAAAGTTAAATTTTAATGAGTATTCCAAGACTAAATCTATAGGTCCTTCTAAGATCACCCTTATTTCGTTGCCTTTACCATTTGATGAGCTATCTATATATAATATCCAAGTCGAGCCTTCCAACCTAGACTCTTCTATCTTTGATAACTTTTCCATAAAGTTTGCCAATGTTTAGGCTTTTACAGTCTTCTTTGCTTCATAAATGAGTCCATATTTTGATAACTCCATTGCCCAAGACACTAATCAACCTAACAGGTTAGGCTTTTGCATGACTTGTCAAATTAGAGCGCTTATTCAAATGACAATCTAATAGCTCTAAAAGTAAGGTGAGGGTCCGAGATAAAGATATATTGCAGATCTTGCTCTTATGCCTTTAGGGAAATTTATGTACTCCTTTAATTATTGTAAACTCTTTGAATTTGATAAGAATGTAATAAATTATTTTGTATTAAGAAAAACAACAAAAAATTAAGCAGTAAATATGTAAAAAGTTGATTGCATAGAAATTAGAAATGTTAGAGTAGAAAAAATAAAGATTCGATGCACAAATTTTTAAAGTGCTTCAACTTGAATTGAAACCACAATTCAAGTCTATTCCACTAAATAATCTTCAACCAGATTACCACTTTTATCATCAAAACATCAGGATAAAAAAAGGCTCCTGAAATGCTTGTTTAAAACACAACACAAGAATTATAATAGGGATCTCGCTAATTTAGAAGATTTTCACCTGGCTCTTTCTAACCTAAAATAACCACAAGAATTTCTACAGGTTCCTACCAACCTAAACAAGATTCCTATCAACCTAGAATCTCAAAACAAAAATCAAGATCAGTTAAGAAATACAATATCAATAGTTAGAGATGAAAATCCCAAACAGATAAATGTGAATTCTGCAGAAATTTGATTTGAAATCCTTTTGATTTAGTGAAGCAATGAGGTAGAAAGAAATCTTGATTAGCTTTGTGATTTTCAGACTTGAAGAAGAGAGAAAGATATTAAAAACTATTGAAATTGAAAGGTGGTTAGGAGTTTTATAATTGTTGTAATTGACTATAACAAAATAACTAACTTTCAGTTTGTGAATCGATTCTCGAATCGATTTAGAACAAAATCCTAACCTTCAGTTTAAAAAAATTTTTCAAAGCTTTTCTTCATGAATTGATTCTAGTATATGAATCAATTCTTGAACCAATTCATAAGATGTAAAATAGTTTTATAAAATCTACTCTTGTGAAAAAAAAATCTTTGTTTGAAAAGGATATTTAAAATATTTTTAAGTGGAAAATATTTATACCTCATTATATCAGGTAAAAAAATTTGTTTGAATCAAATTTCATTTGAATTCATTTACAAAAAATCTTATAAAAATAAAATAATTGGTAACTCTAATTTTGGATCTCTTGAATCACATATACTTTGAACCTGCAAAACAAATAATAACAAGTAATGAAATATATTGTTAGATAATGATTTAAATAGAAATTGCTTTCCAGCATGAAAACCAAGAAAAAAATGTAAGTAGGGTAACCTAGGCTAACAATCTCTTCCTTTTTAATGGTGGCAAATAATTTTAGATCAAATTCAAAGTTTATCAAAAATAGTTTTTAAAATTTTTTAAACATTTATTTGATAAGAACATTATTAATTTTCACAATAATAACAAAAATTTTATGTCTTTTTCTTTTTGAAAATTTCTCCCTGTTTTGAAAATTTCTCCCCCTTTTTAATTGAAAAAAAATCTCATTTGAATTCATCACTTTTACTTTGAGATATCTAAAATTTATGGGATTTGATTTGAAAATTCCATATTTCTCCCCTGTTAGCACATCAAAAAGTAATAATGCATAAAAAATATGTATAAAAAAAATATTGAAAGAAAGTAGAGTACAATATCAAGATTTAATCAACATTTATATGTCAATTTTTCAGAATTTTAAAATCATATATATCATCATCTTGTATTCAAACATTAGATTAAAATAATATCTAAAAAAAATGCAATATCCATAATGAGAATGTAATATTAAAAACAATATAAATTTCAGTAGTCAAAAAAATACTAAGAATATCCAAAATATATCATCTTCTAGATTTCAAACATCATAATAAAATCCAGAATCCATATTGAAAATATCAACTAGAATCAAATTACATCACAACATCAAAATATAGTTTGAAAAACATTAACGACAAAAACAGGGGGATGGGACTAAGGGGAACAAATATCAAATAGTAAGACAAGCACAAAAACAACTCAGCAGGAGGTGAATCAATTCTCTCGAGTTTAGCTTCTTCATCCTATTGCTGTGGTCACTGTCTGATCTCTTGAACTTGAATTTCAAATGATTTAAGTCTTTGGTTGATTTCATTATCTGTTTTATGACTTTTATCTTCCATATAAGACATTCTTTCTTCCATAAGGTCAAACCACATTTCTTAATTGTCTGCTATTTTGTTTGTTTGTTCTATCATGTGTTTGTGTAGCCTTTCAATCCTTTTAACTAATCTTGCTTCAACTTCAGTAGATATCCCAACTAAGCTTGAAATTTCTCTAGATGGTTGAGTAATTTTTTATCTTTTTTTAAAACCATTTCCCTTGCTCATTTTCCTTTAATGCCATTTTATGTAAATGTGATGCAGTAATCATGGTGGTTGCATTTGGTGGTGCAATAAGAATATCATCAGAAAACTTTATTTTAAATTTGGTAAAGAAAGGAGTAAGGATTATGCCATAGGAAAGAAAACCAATGTCTACTCTTTTGGAACATTTAGCCATATGTTTCAAAATGTAGCATGGAAAATTGAAATCCAATTGATTTTTAATAATCCACAATAAAAACAATTCATCTTCCACTATTTGTGTAAAATTTGTGATCCTTGGCAAAATTGTTTTGCACAAAGCATAATATAGGATCCTATCTTCATGAGATAACCAGTTATAAGCAATTTCCCACTTCCATCATTTGGGGTGGAGTAGGGAAATAGCATTCTAATGGTTAAATCCTTACTATATTATGGAAAAAATCCTACAGTAAGCTTTGAAGGTGTGTTATCCATACCAAATTCATTTGCAAATAATTTAGAATCAATGACCACAAGCTTATGCATCACATAACATGAGAGTTTTCCATCAGTATCAACAAGGTTTGAATAAAACAGTTTTGCTAACCTAGGATATGCATTTCCTTTGAAGGTCAAAAATTTCTCTAACCTATATTTGGCTAACAATTTAGGCAAATGGGTAGTTCTAAGCAGTTGATCACTAAAACATTTTA